>CM076578.1:1383555141-1383791789 GCA_034641835.2 Pinus albicaulis | reverse complement strand
TCAACAAGAGCAGATTCGGCTTTGGATGAATTTCTTTTCAATATAGCTTGATCTACTACTATTTGATTTACCCAATTGGATGATATTGTTCTAAATAGGCTTTGTTCGAAGGGTAAATCAACCTCAATGTCTTGTAGTGTTACAAAGTCTTTTGGGAGTGAATATGCTCTATGAGGAGGACTAGAACTTCCTTGGATTTCCATTAAGCTCTTTCTTTTTAGTATTTTCTCAGGTTCATCTACAATTTATATAGGCTTTGGATCAAGATCAGCTCTAGTATATGTTATTTTAGGAGATAGAGTTATGATCTAAATGTGCAAACATAGTTTTTATTTATACTATTGAAAAGAAAACCAATCTTAAAGTATTTTTATCATACAATTTTTTAACCAAGCTATGAATTTGAAAAAAATTACAATTTTTTCAATTTGTCCCTTGTATGGTCACCACTATGTTATCGTTCTATAAGTTCTAACATTGGCAGAATAAATCACAGAAATACAACATCAAAACCACTTTATAAGCTGGGATCTAGCCTTGCTAGCTTCAGAGAGGGATCTCTCTTTAAGATTTAACTTTGTTTTGAATTGATATTAGGCTAATTATGATTTTACTTGGTAATTGTTTAATTTTGATTTATTTGCGTTGATTAAATATTATCTTCCCATTGGGAAACGGAGTCAAACATAAAACTAGATTATTTACATCAATTTTTAAAAGAGTTGTAACAGGGCAAGCTAGGTTTCATTTACTAGATTGTTTGATATTTTATATGAATAATGAATATGGCTGAAGAGCGAATATCAGTCAATACTAAAAATCATTTAAGTATTTTTCAATCTAAATTCAAATAGAAAACATTTAAATTGTAAAAGTAGCTAGAATAAGGTGTTTTATTTAACAAGTGATATTCACCACACTTTCCGTTTTACAATTAGGAATCCAGATAAAAAAAGAAAGGAAATAACAGTGGGAAAAAATAGAAACAATAGAAACACTTCACCAGTAATTACACCACATTAATCTTGAAAGAAGTCTTTGTATTATTGGTGCTCCAACAAAAAACTTGGAATTTACACTTGCGCAGTAGGTAAAAATATGTTCAGAAATCAACCCTTAATACTTCAAACAACAAAGTATTTACACTAAAATTTACAAAATTGTTTACAATAAATGTTTTCTCAACAAAAAATGTATTATTAGCCTAAATATAACTATAAAATCTAAATTTTACAAAAAATAGGCTAGATGAGGGTGATCTGGCTCTCTGGAATTGTTTTCCAAGAATTAGTTGATGAGTAAGCCCTTTGGTAGGCTCCGCTGGTTTTATTGTTGTCAAATGAGCTGGCTATAGTGATTACCCTTTATTACCTTTAATCCTGGAACTTAATTATCTTATCCCATTTCTCTTCCTCTGGGATATTTAATTTCACAACTTTCCTATAGATTTCATCCACCTCGATATATTTATCAAAAGTTGGTTTTACCAAAAAAACCTGGTTTATCTCATATTGGATGAAAATGTCATTCATTCATGCCTCCAAGAAGACTTTCCCTATCAATGTGCCTTTGATGTTTGAAAACATAGTTGTATCTCTAGAAATATCCTCCAACTTCTTTGCATAATCTTGTTTGTGTATTAGTCTGTCATTTATTACAAAAAGGGAAGGAAGATATTTTTGAGTTCAAGGTTCAAGCCTACTGAAAAACCTATTTACAGCTACCTCCAAGTTCTGACATTTTTCCTCAAACTGTACAATAATATTTCTCTTTGTAAGAACCTTTTTTACTTCCAATATTGTTTCGGTCCTATCACCCACTCTTAACTCCTCAAGCTCATATTTGTTCTTATAATTAAAGAACTTAATAATATTTTTAGTAGTGGTCGACTTATCTTCAAGTTCTTCCTTGATTTTTGTAATGGCATCGTTTTCCTTCTCTATTAGCTTTTTCTTCTCAAATATGATCTATATATAAGGCCATATTTCATTAATAGACTCAATGATCTCGGTCCAAATTATTTCTTTAACTTTCCCCAAGGTATTTCCAATGTTATACTCCCTCTTAGACTTCTGTAACCTTACAATTAGCGTCTATGCTCTTTGGGCTTGAGTTGCATGTCAGCTATCACTTCTTGACTTTTGATCCTGTAACAATTTTACTTGGTCCCGAAGCTTCTTTATCTCCTCTGTCTGCATTGAAAGATTTTGCATTGCTTTAGTGAGCTGCTCAACTCCATCCGCTGTACTTGCTGTAGAAGGAGTGGTTGTAGGAAGAGTTGTAAGAGGTACAACCTCTAAATGAACTACTGATAGCTTGGTGACCTTCTCTTTTTCCTTTCTCTTCTTTTCCATCTCAGCTTCCATCTACCTCAGTTGAGAATTCTACTCCATGATGAGTTTCATCATGTATCATTTCCGTGACTCTATCTCTTCAATGTCTTTGGCCAAAGGGTCCTCTGTAGATAGCAACTTTAGTTGCTTCCTTAATGTTTCTATGTTAGCATTTTTCTTTTTAATCACCTCTCCTGTAGCTTTGATATTGGAGGGATCATATCCAATCCTAATTACTAATTCTTCCAAAGAATTAATCCTGGAATGCTTAGCCATAGAAGACACTTTATCCATTTTGAGCTGTGATTGAATATTAGCAAAAGAAACCTGTAATTTGGAAAAACTCATAGTAGTGTTAGTGAGTGTAGATGAAATCATTTCACCTGTCTACTTATGCATCTCCATTTGATCAATGGTGTTAGGTCACTATATTAATATTATAGTCCCTTATTGTTGCTAGTGTAACCCTCTTATTGTTATTGTTGTACCCCTCTAACCCCCATATTGTTATTATTGTGCCCTTACATTATTATTGTTAGGTTGGCTAGGATTACATTGTGGCCCCATGGACTCCTATATATAGAAAGGAGGTTTTGGTCATTTCAATCATCCAAGAATTGTTCATTTATGTAATGTATTGGAGGTTTCCCCCTCGAAGTGGCTGATTTCTAAGGCATTGATCTCTCTTCTCTTCTATTTTTTGGACTCGGTTCATAACATTTGGTATCAGAGCTTTGGATTCTATGGTTTTGCTACTCCAAACAGGTCATCGTGGAATTTTCTCTATAGCGTTTTTTATACAAAGGTTCAGAAGCTCAAATTTTTACAGAGCGAAGAAAAAATCCTAAGGAACGTCGTGGAAAAATTTCAGATCTTGGTTCAAAATATTTTCGGAGATATGATCTGTGCAAGTTAGGGATTTTTCCAGGCTTCTAAATTTAACCTAAACATGTCATCGTGGAATTTTCGTAATAACGTTTTTTATACGATGGTTCAAAAGCTGACGTTTTCATAGAGATAAGCGGCAATCTTGAGGAATGTTATGGAAAAATTTCAGAGCTTTATTCGCAATATTTTTCGAGATAGGGTCTGTGGAAGTTAAGGATTGTTTAGGCTCCCGAATTTCATCTCAAAGAGGCGACCATTGGAAAATCATCATAACTCTCTCTCTGAGCATTGGATTGGAATTCTGTAAAAGGTGGCTGCAATTACACGGACTGTTGTTTCTTCTGTATAAATTACAGAGCCAAAGGAGGAAACAGGGACACGTGGCAAGTCATACAAGTTTTCTCTGTTGAACCAGTCCATAATTAGGTCATCATAGGAGATTGGGCATAAATTTGTCTTCAAGAATCCAAATCAGGTCAGACCTGTGGCATTTAGAAGAAGATTTACAGGGCTATGGTAAGGCCAAATTTTAGTTATTGAAGATCCAAAATCACAGAGATAATTAAATTTCAATATCGAGCTCCTCAAAATCCAGAAAAGGTGTGTATTTTATTTTTCGAATTGCATAAGTCTTGTTTGAAAAAATAGTTTTAAGTGATTTGAAATGCCTATTGAGCATAGATATTATTATTGGGTTCTAAAATGTCTCCTAAAACGAATTCAACACCCATTAATCCCACATATTAGTCTACTATGACTCATGAAGATGAAGAATTACAACATGATCTTTCAAAATTACAAGGGCAAGTGCACCAATTTTTTCTCTCTCAAAGAGAAACAAAAAATGAAATGGAAGTTTTGAAGAAAGGTGTGGAAGAGAAGATGGATGGTTTGACGAATAATATGGATGGTTTGAAGAAAGGCGTGGAAGCTAAGATGGATGGCATGGAAGCTGGCATGGAAGCTAATATGGATGACAGGGAAGAAAAAATGAAAGACAACATAGAAAACATGAATAATGATCTAAAAGCAGTGATAGAAGGTTTGACAAATTTGATAAAAGAAATGATTCCTAATGGTGAAAATATAGTAGAGGAAATTCATGGTGAGAACAAAATAAATGTTAATTGTGATTTCATAAACTCTAATGTTGGATGTAAGAACCACCATATTCCAAATATGGATATGAGGAATTTTGATGGCAAGGATCCCGTAACATGGATACTACAAATGGAGCAATATTTTGATCACAATAATGTGAAAAACACAAAAAATGCACACATTGCAGCTTTACATTTAGAACAAAATACATTTTTATGGTATCGATGGCTTTTCTCTCGTAAATTTTTTTCACTTGGGTCAATTTTTACAGAGGAAATGATAGCACATTATGACGATACAAAGAGCAACACCTTCTTTAGCCAATTGATAAATCTCAAACAAAAGGGTTGAGTGGGGGAGCACATTGAGGACTTTGAAAAATTGAATATAAGGGTAACTGATATTCCATAGGAACACAGGATTGATGTCTTCATGGGGACTTTAAAGGATAACATCCAACATGAAGTTCACGTTTGGGAACCTGATTCATTGGAGAAGACATTTAGGTAGGCAAGAAAAATTGAATGTGAAATTATGGTGAAAAGGAAGCCTACCACTCACATATATAAAGATGGAAGTGTTGCTACTACTAGACTTCGACAACCTACAAGGTTGACACCACAAAAATTGGAATAAAAAATAGCAAAAGCGCTTTGCTACAGTTCTGATATCAAATACACTAAAGGTCATAAGTTTGTTGAGAAGAAATTATTTTACATAGATTGTGAAGAGGAAGAAGAAAATGAACAAGAAACTTCAAAAGAAGAAGAAATGAGTCCAACCATATCATGTAATGCATTGGAAGGAATTACCACTCAAAATCTCAAGAGAGAAGAACATATCAAGAAGAAAATGGTAATAGTGTTGATTGATTCAGGTAGTACCCATAATTTTATTCATTGTAAGGTAGCCAAGAAATTGAATTGTTTCCTATAACTAGCACTAGAATGTCAAGTGATGGTTGCAAGTGGGGGAACTATAAATTGCTCTAGAAAATTCCATAATATAGAGCTAGCCATGGGGGAATATGTATTAAATATTCCAATGCTTTCCATTCCAATGGGAAGTGTTGATGTTGTACTAGGAGTACAATGGTTGCGATCTTTGGGGAGGATAGCTTTTAAATTTGAAGAAATTTTCTTCAAATTTTTGTCAGAAGGAGAGGAAATTGAATTATGGGGTATCACAGGGAAGCCAGGAAATATAATAAGCTCTAATTTCATGAAAAATATTTTGAAGAAATAACAACGAGGCATAATTGCACAATTATGATGACTAGAAGTTCCAACATCAAAATCATCTATTTCTCCAGATCTCTAAAAAGTCATGGACAATCATTCCAAGGTTTTTGAAACTCCCAAAGGAATCCCACCTATTTTTGATCTTGATCATGCTATTCATTTGATTCCAGGAAGTGTTCCTCCAAACATCAGGCCTTATAGATATCATTATGTACAAAAGAGAAAAATTGAACGTATGATTGCAGAAATGTAAGAGGATGGTATAATTCAACCTAGTCAAAGTTCTTTCTCTGCTCCAGTAGTATTGGTACACAAGAAGGATGGATCATGGCGCATGTGTCCAGATCATAGGGAGCTCAATAAGCTCACTATTAAAGACAAATTTCCCATTCTTGTGATTGATGAATTATTAGACGAATTACATGGAGCAATATATTTTACTAAGTTGGATCTGCGTTCAAGATATCATCAAATTAGAATGAATATTGAATATATTCCAAAAACAAAATTTTGAACTCATGAGGGTCATTATGAATTTTTGGTCATGCCTTTCGGCCTTACCAATGCACCTTCTACATTTCAAGGGTTGATGAACTCCATTTTCAAACCCTTCCTTAGAAAATTTGTGCTAGTAGTTTTTGATGATATAAAAATCTACAGCAGGTCTTGGAAGGATCATGTTCAACATGTTGACAGGATGGTCAAACTATTCGAGGAGAAACAATTATATGAAAAAACATCGAAATATTTCTTTGCAGTACAGGAGGTGAAATATCTGCGTCATATTGTATCTCACGGGGGTGTTAAAGTAGACCCTAACAAAATTAAAGCCATTAAGGAATGGAAATTACCCACAACCATAAAGCAATTGCATGGATTTCTCGGGTTAATAGGGTATTATCTCAAGTTTGTTAAGAATTATGGGAGAATAACAAGACCTCTAACAACATTATTGAATAAAGATGCATTTTCATGGACTCTTGAAGCAACTAAGGCCTTCTGAAAATCTTAAAGAGGCAATGTGACTAGCACCAGTATTAGCTATGCCAGACTTTACAAAAACCTTTATTGTGGAATGTGATGCCTCAGGAAATCGAATTGGTGTTGTTTTAATGCAAGAAGGAAGACCCATTGCTTTTGAAATTCGTCTAATCAAAGGAAAGTATTTACAAAAGGCTATTTCTGAGATGTAAATGTTGGCAATACTACATGCACTAAAGAAATGGTGACCTTACCTAATGGGAAGACACTTCAAGGTAAAAACTGATCATGATAGCCTTAAACACTTTTTGGAACAAAGGCTATCTTTAGAATAATAGCAAAAATGGTTCACAAAGATGTTGGGTTATGACTTTGAAATCATCTACAAAAAATGGAAGCTAAATGTTGTTGCAGATGCACTCTCAAGAAAGGATGAAGAGGTGGAAGCATTTATTTGTGCCATTTCTATTATCCCACCAGATTGGATAACCAAAGAAAGGGATCAATGGAAGAAGGACGAAGAAGCGTGGAAAATCATTCAAAATTTGCAGCAAGATCCTAGTACATATGATACATTTAGTTGGAAAATTGATTCCTTATGGTACAAATATAGCTTATATATTTGCAAGAATTCCCAACTAAAACAAAAGATTCTTTTGGAGTTTCACACTTCTCCTTTAGGAGGACACTCAGGATTTTTAAAAACTTACCACAGGGTGAAGAAAGAATTTTTCTGGGATGGCCTTAAATCAAATATTCAAAAAATTTTGGCGGAATGTTTGGTTTTCCAGCAAAATAAAGTTGAGACAATTAAGACCCCAGGTCTTCTACAACCTTTATCCATTCCAAGTCAACATTGGGAGGAGATTTCAATGGATTTTATCACATGTTTACCTAAGTCCGAAGGAAAGAGTGTCATCATGGTGGTAGTTGATAGACTTACCAAGTATGCACACTTTTATGAGTTATCTCATCCATTTAAAGCAAGTACAGTTGCTACTGCATTTATGGAAACAATTCAAAAGCTACATGGAAACCCAAAGATTATTGTAAGTGACAAAGATCCCTTTTTTATAGGAAATTTTTGGACAGAATTATTTTCTTGTTTGGGTACTCAACTAGATCATAACTCATCTTATCATGCTCAATCGAATGGTCAAACTGAGATAGTGAATAAATATTTGGAATGATATCTTCATTTTCTTTTATCTGATAAGTAATAACAATGGGTCAAGTTGTTACCTCTCGATGAATGGTGGTATGACACTTCCTTCCATACCGCAACAAAAATGACCCAATTTATGGATTTATGGATATCATCCACATGGAAAATTCTAGGGTTCAAGGAGTGGAAGATCACCTCGAGAATCAATAACAAGTTCTCCAACTCTTAAAGGATTACCTTAATTTGGCACAAAATCGAATGAAACAATAGGCAGATCAACATCGCAGCGAGAGAATTTTTGATGTAGGAGACTGGGTATTTTTACAGGTACAACCATACAAACTAATGTCCCTCAAGAAAGATAAGAAGGATAATAAATTATCACCAAATTACTATGGTCCTTACAAGGTGTTGCAAAAGATTGGTACTATGGCATACAAATTGGAGCTTCCTACTTCTTCATGAGTGCATCTAGTTTTCCATGTTTCATGCTTAAAAAAAGTTATAGGGGACAAAATTCCAGTTAAAAAATATTGTCAGAACTTGAAGAGGAAGGAAAAACCATATTGGAACCTGAAGCAGTCATGAAAACAAAAACTTGACAGCTACGAAATCGATCAATTTAAGAGTATCTCTTCAAATGGAATAACTTACCCACTAAGGATTCTACATGGGAGGATGAGAATTTTATACAGAAGCACCCGAAGCTACTCAAGCATTGAGGAAAACACTTATTTTAAGGAGAGGAGCATGTTAGGTCCCTATATTACTAGTATAGTCCCTTATTGTCGCTAGTTTAACCCCCTTATTGTTATTGTTGTGACCCTGTAACCCCCATATTATTATTATCGTGCCCTTACATTATTATTGTTAGGTCGGCTAGGATTACATTGTGGTGCCATGGACTCCTATATATAGAAAGGAGGTTTTGGTCATTTTAATCATCCAAGAATTGTTCATTTATGTAATTTAATGGAGGTTTCCCCCTCGAAGTGGATGATTTCTAAGGCGTTGATCACTCTTCTCTTCTATTTTTTGGAGTTGGTTTCATAACAAATGGGATGTATATATTTAAAATCAAACTCAAATGCAGTCTTTTCATAATCAGCTAAGGTCTTGGGATGAGGAATCTATGCTTGGAGAAATGTCATCTGCGTTTTTCCTTTCTCTGAATCAAAGGCTGACAATAGCCTTCTCTGGGAGCTGGAAGTCTTCTTCTAGAACTGACTATATGTACTAGTCTTCAAAGCTTCATGTTCAATTTAATTATACTAAAAATATCAAAAATAGTCTTCTCTTTCTCCCTTGTAGCAACTATGCTGGTTTGAATAGATTTTTTGGTGATCATGAGAAGCGGTAGAAGTGCTAGGAGAGAGTGTGGTTTGACCCCCTACTTGTGAGGAAGTAGGTGTCTCTTTTTTTATGAATATGACTTCCTTCTTTGAGTCTTTGTATTGATTTACCTTTGGATTGAGTATATTCCTCTTGTTGTACATGATTGTCAATTCTTTACTAGAAGTGTTCATCACTGAAGGGGACTCCTATTCTCTGATCCTTTTTCCTGCTTTCTCCTGTCAGACAAGAGTTTACGATGTTGAAGTTGACACCAATTTATATTTAGCCTCTTGTAGAGTATTCTCACTCCATTCTATCTTATTCATGTACCTCTCAGTCTCTGGTCTGTCGGTATGGATATAAGGTGTAGATTTATTCTCTACCCTTTGTTTGGAGATGGCACACAATGGATCATATGACCATGTGAAATTGAGGATGAATTGAATCTCTTTCAATAATATGTCTTCTTCCTCCACCGTTGCTATGTTGTTACAAATGAAAGGTCCTACTTGTGTCTTAACTCTGAACTTAGATTTCTTCTTGGCAGACACAAAAGGTACTTCATCGACATTGAGAATATGCGTGATGTATTCTAGGGAAAAAAATCCTCATCGAGAAGAATTTTGGGATCTTATATGGAGCAAGATCACATCCATAAATCCTTAGCTCTATGTAATTTTGGTAGAGGTAGCAATCTCCTATTTTAGTTTGGTCTGACAACTACAAGTATTTCCTAATATCTTCACTGATTTTTGGCTCTGAGTTGCTGCTGAGAAGAGTGAGTGCTAGACGTACAAACAGTTCTATGAAATGTTTGTATGATTATTCCTTCTACTCCTTCATCACCATTGAAGTCTAGAAGATGACAGGTTGTTGATGTCCTTCATCCAACTTCTGTAATGAAAACCTAAACTTGTCTCCCTGAAAATATAGAAACAAATATACTAAAACAGAGGCATATTTAAACACCTCCTGAGTGTGGAACTTAACAAATGTTTCATGAATTGAATCTGCAAGGAATTGGCTGAAGTTAAATAACACATAAGGCTTGGAATCTGTCTTTAAAATGAAAAGGAAACCTATGATAGCCTCATCTACCCATTGATCTAAGTAATAACCAAGGAGGTTGGAGATGATAGTACAGATCTACTTAGTTATCTCAGGGAACATGGAACATGGATAGGGAGGGTTCTTCTTAGGTATCTGGGCATCTTCAGCTAGAAAAATCTCAAGGTTTTTATCTCTTTTTGCAAAGTGTAGCTTCTGATATAGTTCAATGAGTTATTCTTAGAAAAAGGAGCGACATTCTTTGTAATAGGGGCCTGCATCATTTGGTATATGGTTTGGGCAGTTATAGTGATTAGAATCTATCTAGAAGGTGCAATAATAGCTCTCTGATTGGGTTCATAACATGTTTAAAACTTCCTGATGCATTCAGGAGAATTATAGGTGTGGGGAAAATTATGATAGGGAAAATTGGATTCCCACAATCCAATGTCATCAATTGTATCAATGAATTTGTCTTCAATCCATCAATATATTTCAAATAATTCTAGTTTGCATAGGGTTTCATGGATTTTGAAATCCCTATTGGCCAGAGGAATATTATCAAGGTCAATTGAGGAATGGAGGAGTGGATTCAGAGTCTCCACATGGGTTATCTTGTTGGGAGGCATGATGAACTCTGGTTTGAGGGTGAATGAGAGCTTCTATTAAAACAAATGGAGGTTGGGACTAAGAAAAATATTTGTAATGAGGAAAGGCTGGGGATAATTACAAAGAGAAACTCGATAATAGTTGAATTGGATTTTATGGCACTCTATCAACCTGCATCAAACCTATACAGAATAATGAAAATGTCAAGGTAAAGGATTAAACATTTATTAGGCATGAATTTATACAGAAATGGGTTATTTTCCCGTTGATGGTGGCGTGGATCCTTTGGATTAACGGTTAGGGGTGAAATGAATTATAAACAGTTGTATTACCATGAGAAGAAGTTAAATTGCTAATGGTTGGGTCCAAGTGGTGTGATGTGGCTGGGGCTCAATGAGCATATTAACGGTTTTCATATATCAGGGGGAAATTTCTTTTCGGAGGAGGTCCGAAGCAGTAAGTAGTTTCTGGAGGGGTGGTGAGAAATTAGGAGAGGGTACCATGTTAGCATGGGCCCTAAACATAAAACCATCCATTTTGGACCTGCCCCCACCCCTGATGGTAAAGTTCATAAAAAGAAGGGGGACAAAAAAGAAAATGGTTTGTCGGATGGAAGGTTCGTGGAATGGATGATGGGACAGATGAAGGGGAGTTAATCAAGCAGCGGTGGAGTTGGATGGGATGTTTTTTCTGGTAGCAGGGGGCTTGATAAAAAGGTAAAACATAGGATTGGGGAGATAATGTGCCAAATTTTCATTTTGATATGCCGAACCCTTTAGAGATTAGGATAAAATTATATTCCTTTGCCTTTCTAAACATGAAATAATTTTGTGATTTTAAACACTTAGGATAAACATTTTTCATGCTTTTCAAAGCCATCATGTAATTTCTACCTACCCTTTCCTTTTCAATTTCTTTTTTGCTAATATGACATTTTTTATTTCATCTATTTAGGGTGAATTTTGGCTCGCAAACTCACATATCCTTTTTTTATAACATTCTAACCTACTCTATCACTTATTCCTCCTATTGATTCAATTGAAATTGTTGAATCAATCTAATTTTCTAACTCACTGCTTATTTTCCAAGATTAAATTATTTGAAAAATCTTTATTCACTAGCCTGTTTTACATGAAATTTAAAATTGTTCCATCATGATTAAGTTGTATGATTGGAACAAAATCTCGTCATTGTGGCATTTTAGATAAGCTACACACAATCTTATTTATTTTTTACCATAAATGAAACTAATTTAACAGTAGTGGCATTTAAATTTGCAGCACTTTCAATATTATTTCTCTTTTTATTTTTGGGGATTTTATTCTCTTTTTATTCTTTTTAATTTTATTCTTTTTGAATTTTACCTTCATATTCCTTTTCTTTTTGGCATACCCTCTTTTGATTTTCTTTATATATATATATATATATATATATATATATATATATATATATATATATATATATATATATATATATATATATAGATATAGATATATTTGGAAATCATTCGCAAATTGGAAATAATTTACAATGTAAAATTACAATATATCCTCTCATCACTAAACTTAATGACATACTCAATCACCTTGAGATCCTATAAAATATAGGACCCTAACAGATTCTATTTATGTTTTATCCATGGTATTTCTATTTTAATTATGTTGGTTATGAGCATGTATTTTTACAGTGATGATGTATGGCTCTCCCCATGTTTTTAATTTTAAATGAATACACAATGTATCGATGGTCAAATAGATTATATTGCAGTTAATTATGTAGGGGAGAAATTCTTCTTAGTGATTCTCAAATAATTATGAGACTCCTATGCCCTTTTATGTTGTTTATATCTATAGCTTTCATGTTTGTGACATGTTTGAAAAAATGATTTTCATGGCTAGGAAGGGTACAAATGAGTTATTATCTACATGACTTCTTCTGTATCATTTTCGTGTTGTTATTTATCATCTTTGAACTTTTCATGAAGCTTTGGGTATATCGCTCAGTTTTGGGCATGAAAAGGTGGCCCAAATCCTAGGGACGCTGGCTCAAAACTGAGTCTTTGGGGACCTTGTCATTGGAATTCACTATTATTCATGTTGCTATAGCCTCTTGGAAGTAGGAATGCAAGCATTTGCCTATGTGTATGGCTCAAATAGGTCAAAAATGTCAGTGTGACCCAAGGGTAAGAGGCTAGAATGGTGGGGTTACCTTCCGAGGGTGTTCTTGTTGTTGTAGAAGGTCTATATATTGTGTTTTTGTTAGTTCAACTTCCTTAAGGTCACATAGGAGGTTGAATATCATTATATTAGCCTCTCATCACATGTTTAGATTGGTTTTCCAGTTACTTGGTTAAATGTGGGAAGAGGTTTCTATAGAGTGGTATCAGAGCATGGTTCAAACCTTGGACTGGATGGGTGGTGTTGGTCATGATTTTCTACTGTTTGCATGTGTGTTTGTTATATCTAGAGTGTATGTGCTTGTTGCATCCATGTCGTGTTGACCATGTTGGTAGTGGTGTCAGCATGGAAGGGTTAATGGTGTATGACGGGTTATGTGTTGTTCATGCTTGTGTGTTTTTAGTGCATTCTTGCTTACATATTTCTACATGTTTTATATCCATTGCTTGTTTATGCTAGGTCACGCATTGGTAATCTTTGTGTATTTTGCATGTATGCTTGCTTGCATGATGCTATATTTTCATCATGCATTGGTCATTCATGCTTGGTTATACATGTCAGACGGGTACATGTGGTCAAGTTTTCATTGCTATGGTTGAGATTTTAATGCATTAGGTCAGGGTGTGTATTTGGCATGATTATGCATTGATGACTAGACTCCAATTAGAGTGATATTTATGCATTAGTATAACATATGTTACGAGTTTATATGATGTTATGATTAGGTATATACATGTATTTCGCTGGTTGGTTGATCTTGTAGGATGTATCCTCCCCAAATTACACTAAGCTACATTGGTTTATTTATGATTTGGTTTAGTTGAAATCTTCCACCTTGCAGGAAGAATTCAAAGATGAATAGGAAAATGGTAGACTAAAAATATTCTCCCTATGAGTCATATGAGCAGCATGGTGTTGGAAATTCATCTTATTTTGAAGATTGACTGAATTATAAAGGAAGAAATAAGGATTTTGAAGGAATACAATGATAGGCTCATACAGTAACATGAAAAGAAAGAATAAGTTAATGCAACCATCCTTCAAAGTTTGTAGGAGTTGCAGAAACAGGGGCCACTTTGGATAAACTATGGGAAGGAGGATGGGACCAATGCAGCATATGACAGTAGGTCTCCTAGTCATAGGTCAGATAGGGATGACATGGTTAAATATGGTGGATTCTTGGACACTCCGGATAGGAGAGGTGACAGGCACATGTATCATTCTAGTTCTAGTTGTGATAGGCATCATGATCACCATCATTATCATCCTCACAAGAGGAGTGATAGGGGATATTTTTATGATGATTTTAAGAAGGAAAAACCACTTACATTTGATGGAGGGATGAAGAAACCATGGGATATAGAGGAATGGTTGCTTGGCATGAAGAATTTTTTCAAATTTCATGGTTACTCGGAAAATATGAAAGTTATGATAGCTACATTCAGCCTTAGAGGTAAAGCAAATATTTAGTGGGAATATGTGAAGAACATTAGAGATATTTATGAGGATGATTTTACTTGGAGTGAGTTTGAGAGGCTATTCTGGAAGAAGTATCTACCATAAACATATTACGATGACATGGAATAGGATTTTTATGAGTTGAAGATAGGTTTTATGACAGATGAGGAGTATACTAGCAAGTTACTGGAGTTACTGATATATGTGACTTATCTCAAGGAGGAGAAGGCCAATATTAAGAGATTTATTAGTGGGCTGCCGATAGTATTCAAATATAGGATTGAGTTTGATGAACCTATATCATCGGAGGAGGCCATCTGGAAACTCAAGCATCATTATGAGAAATTGAGGTGTAGATCAGAGCCAAAGCCAGACTAGAAAGATAATGATAAGAATAGATGAAAATGAGACAAAAGTGAGAAATGCCTGAAGATACAGGTAACAAAGAGAATGTTGCACAACCTAAGAATTTCATTACATCCAGCAGTGGACAAGGATTTCAGTCAAAGGAGTAGAATAGGAATGAGAATATGGAGCATGTGTGATGTTGGACTTGTGGAGAAGATCACCATAGGAGAGATTGTCCACAACATCAGGGTGGTAGGCCAGATATCTACAATGTGCAAGAGGCACAAACAATGGGAGATGTTGGGCATAACATTCTTTGGATTTATGCAGCTATGGAAAATAGTTAGGTAGATCATTAGGCTTTTATCACTCAGATGGATGGTAAGCTTTGTGATCAAGTTTTTTCTATTTTGATTGACCCTAGATCCAACTATAGTTATATTAATCTTGACCTAGTTGATAAGTGTGGTTTGAGTAAGGAAATGCATGCAGAACTTGGTTAGGGCAGTTGGCTAGAGATACAAAAAAAATATTTCACCATTGGTTGAGAGCTTCTGCATTTGAGTTATATGGTATGCCTAGAACATCGCACTTGAACATATTTCGATTGGGTTCATACAATATGCTATTGGGTATGTATTGGTTATATATTCATAGGACCATGGTAGATTGCTATGAAAAAGCCATTGAGTGCTTGGATGAAAATGGGGAACCAAGAGTATTGCAGTGAAATAATAAAGCCAAATCAATTAGGATGGTGACAACCATGCAGGCCAAGTGCATCGTACGAAAGGGTGTGTACTATTTACAGTTCATATCTATAGTGACAAATGTGTAACACCCTCTTCCAACATATACCCAAGTAACAACCAACCAGGGTAAACATGTGAAGAGAGAATTCTATAATGAGATTCAGCCTCCTAGGTGACCTTAACGAAGTCTAACCAATGGAAAAAAAACATACATACCTTGTACAACAACAAATCCACCCTCAGGAGGTAACCCCGCCATTCAGGCCTCTTACCCCTGGGTCACATTGACATTTTGACCTCCTTGAGCCATATACGTAGGCATAGGCTTCCATTCCTCCATCCAAGAGGCTATAGCTGCAAGAATAAAACTACATGCCAGTAGCGAGGACCCAAAATTCTCAGTTCTATGATAACATCCCCAG
Source organism: Pinus albicaulis (assembly GCA_034641835.2). Taxonomy (NCBI): domain Eukaryota; kingdom Viridiplantae; phylum Streptophyta; class Pinopsida; order Pinales; family Pinaceae; genus Pinus; species Pinus albicaulis. Next base: position 1,383,775,932 of record CM076578.1, on the reverse strand, counting down.
AATTTGGGCTACCTTTTCAGGCCCAGAACCTAATTCTCTACCCATAACTTCATGAAATGTTTAGAGATGATAAATAACAATAGGAAAATAATATGGAAGAAATCACATCAATAAGAAAATGTCTAGACCCCTCCTATTCATGACAGGAATTTTGTCAAACATGTCATAAACATGAAAGCTACATGTATAAATAACAAAACAGAGCATAGGGCTCTCATAATTATCTGAGAATCACTAAGAAGCATTTCTCCCCTACATCATTATCTGAAAAACAATATATTTTATCATAGATACAATCTGTATTCATTTACAAGTAAAAACATCGGGAGAGCAGTACATCATCACAATAAAATTACTTTCTCATAACCAACATAATAACAACAAAAATACCATGGATACAACAACAATATAATCCACATATAAATCAATACATTTTCATACCAAATACTAGGGGAATGAATTGATCAATGATGAATGTAGAAACCAACTAGAGATGGGACTTCCACGTTCCACCTGACCATATATTGGTTGAGCCAAGTCTCTCTTCAGTAAATCACCCTCGTGCCATATCCCAAGTGTGAATGTGGGATCTCATCCAACACCTCAATCAAAACCAATCTAGGGCTGCCATAGGCCAAACCACCTCAAGCCTCAACTAGTGATTCCACCTCATAGTCTAACATCACAACCATCACAGATTGGTCTCTATACAAGTTTCTTTAGGGCTCCAGTGTGTTTTATCCAACCAAGGCTCCAGGACTAGTAACTCAACCCCAATTGTTTCCAGGCTCTAGAGTGTTTGTCCAAATAAGGATTCAAGGTTGGTAACTCAACCCAATAGTTGTTCATCGATCTCTAGAGAATTTTTCCAACCAAGGCTCTAGGAACTAACAACTCAATCCAATAGCTAAGGAATCATGAGAACCAACCACAAAATAGTCAATGGAAATAAACCCGCAACACCATGGCTATCTAGGAAATTGCAAAGCTAGGAAAATACACATGCATGCACCATGCATGAAAAAACTAGTGAGGACAAGATACATGGAACTTGGTACTTGCAATCAAATCTCGCTGTATTTTTTCATCCTGATGTCTACTTTCACTTTCCTGCTCACCCTTTTCCTTCTTTCCCCAAATCACCAAGTAGCCACACTCTCCAAGAGTGCTCCAAGAAGACTATAATTATCTAAGAGTATGAGAGAGAGAGAGAGAGAATAATGAGAGAACTCCAAAAATGCAATGAAAAAAAGTACCAACTAATCCTTAGAAGCATTTTTATAGACGAGGCCTTTATTTTCTTCATTTTCCATTAATTTTCCCTCATTTTCCTCCTCACATGCAACGTTTGACCTTTTACCTCCCTTTTATCCTTATTTCCATTATTTTCATAAATAAATGTGCCAAAAATATTTTTTTCCTCTTGAATGCCTTAGCCATAGCCTTTTCCAATTTCCTTAGCCCTAATAAATCATGTGAACACCCGCAATATGATTTTTCTTTCCAAAATTCAACTTGGAATATGTGTCCCATCAACCGTGGTTATTATTTTAACTTTATTACATGGAATTTTCACGAGGGTTGTTACAAAATGTAAGAAAGATGATGAAAATGATGTGTTGAAAAAGTATCTAATTTTATAGTAGTTTTAGGATGTGTTTCTAGTAGATATTTCAGAGTTACCACTGCATAGGGAAGTATATGTTTCTATTGAGTTGATGCCAGGGGTAGCTCCAACATCAAAGGAACCTTACAGGATGAGCACACCTAAGTTGATAGAATTAAATTTGTAGTTGAAGGGGATGCTTGAAAAAGGGTACATTAGGCCAAGTGTATCACCATGGGGGGCACTAGTGTTGTTCGTGAAGAATAAAGATGGCTCTCTCAGATTGTGCATTGAATATAGTCGATTAAACAAAGTGACCATCAAGAATAGGTACCTGCTATCGAGGATTGATGAGTTGTTTGATCAGCTGAAGGGAGAAGAAGTGTTCTCTAATATCTACTTGAGATCGATATATCATCAAGTTCACAGCAAAGAGCAGGACATATACATGACTACATACAGGACCAGGTACGTGCATTATGGATTTGTTTTAGTTCCATTTAGTTTGACTAATTCCCTAGCTATATTTATGTGTTTGATGAACAATAAATTGCTTCCTTATAATTTGGACAAGTTTTTTATTGTGTTTATTGATGACATATTGGTGTATTCTAAAAATGAGGAATACCATGTCGAGTGTTTGGTAGCATTATTGAGGTTATTGAGAGAGCATCACTTCTATGCTAAGCTCAACAAATGCAGTTTCTTCTAGACTAAGGTATACTACTTGGGACATGTTGTCTCCAAGGAGAGAATTATAGTAGATCCAGAAAAGATAAGGGCCATCATGGATTGGGAAGCTCCTAATAATGTAGATGAGGTGAGATAATTCATGTGATTGGCAAGTTATTATAGGAGGTTGATCAGGATATTCACATATATTTCTTATATTACTACATCATTACAGAGGAAAGGTAAGAAGTTTGATTACACAAAAGAGTGTGAGGGTAGTTTTGAGAAACTTAAGAATTTGTTGACACATGCTCCACTGTTAAGGATTGGAGATCCAGACAAGGAGTTTGTAGTATCTGCAAATGCTTGCAAGAGTGGACTTGGTGGAGTCCTTATCTAATATTTAAAGGTGATATGCTATGAGTCATGAAAACTGAATGAGCATGAGAATAACTTCGCGACACATGATCTTGAGCTACCAGGGATCATTCATGTAATGAAGATGTGGATGGACTATATTCTTAGCAGGAGGCTTTCACTAATGAGTGATAAAATCGGGTCAGGGTACTTGTTTGACCAGATAAATATGAACGCAAGGCACACTAGATGGCTGGCCACGATCAATGACTTTTAATTTGAGATCAGGTACATCAAGGGAAATGAGAACAGGGACATAAATGATCTTGCAGGAAGGTATAGGTAAATCATATAGCAGCTATGAGCTCCTATGGGGCAGACTTATAGGTTAGGATTTTGTAGGTAGGTCAGCTGGATCACCATTATATGGAGACTAAGCATAGTTTGTAGGAGACTACAGGTATATGTATAGGTGTTGGCAAAACTATAGGTACAGGTGTTGTCATACATATAGGTATTGTTACAGGTACAAGTGTTGGTATAGATATAAGTACAAGTGATAGTATAGGTATAGGTACATGTGGAAGTATAGGTGCAGGTACATGTATAGGTAGTGATTTAGGTGCAGGTACCGCTACAGGTGACGGTATAAAAGATTTGGAATATCATCCCACAATGATTGGTCAGATTTAGAGACAAGATATATGTACCAAACAACAGTGATCTCAAGAAGGCTATCTTGATGGAGTTTCATGTGAAACCATATTTAGGTTACCCAGGCTACCAGAAGACGTTGACTATAGTGAAGAGGTTATATTATTGGTTGAATCTAAAGAATGATGTGGCAGATTTTGAAGCCATATTTTTGGATTCTCAGATGGTTAAGGTAGAGTGTAAGCATCTAGATGGATTGTTACAACTAGTTTCAATTCATAATTAAAAAATAACCGTTAAACTGATAATTGATACTTATCTTTATAGTTGTTTTTTTTTCCCTTACTTTATAAGCATTTAGTGGTTTAAAAATTGAAGAAACCACTTAGTATGTATGTACTCCATAATTTCATGCAATATTTGGTCAGTTATGTCTTCAATTTCAACTCATTCAATGATTTATCAAACAAAGAAAGCACTCACTGGAAAATAAATTATTTTGTGTAGCATTCAACTCGGTGCCATTAACTAGGGAAATACACATATTAAGCTAAGATATTTCTATTAATTGTAGGTGGAAAATTAGAAGTCTAGAAAGAAATAGTGGTTTATCAGCTGCAACAACCATTAGTGGTTTCTTGACTAGAGACAAGAATTAGTGGTTTTTCAACCAAAGAAAGAATTAGTAGCTTATCAATGTCAAAAAACACCGAGTATGTTCACTGCATGGGTGGTTTATTAGTAAGAGGCAAGAACCTATGGTTTTTTAGTTGTAGTAAGAACTAATGGTTTATCAGTATCAAAAAGCACCCATAATTTTCAAACCAATCTCTTTGTGCTCATATGAATCATTGGCTTGACCATCATGACAATATTTCATAGTTCGATTCTTTTCAAGCAACCTTTCCAAATATTAGCATACTCATGGTTGCAATATTCAATAATGCCCTATCATAAATATCTTCACACATGCACAACAATATCATACACTTAAGCATGAGTAATCGTATGCATTAGTATATTAACAACAAGTGAAAATATTTTTAGTTGGTAGCCTCATCATGTTACCTTCAGCATACCATTCACACAATCCTTATATTTCAGAACATTGACCACCATTGTGTTACTATGATGGTTATCAATACTGACTTGTTAAGAGTAGCATCATTATATGTTCACTCACCATCGATATATTCATGAAATGTAGGGAATATTTTCCAAGTAGTATCTAGGTTCAAAAATATTCATTTTCATAGTTGTCATGTCATTGTCTACTTCTTCATTTTGATCTAGTTAAGTTTCTTGGCTGATACATTATCATCTTCTTCCGTTCATTTCAATTTATCTCAAGCACAAGTCATGGTCTTGAAATCTTGATTTGGTCTCAACTCTTTCTCCTGAGCCTTCTTTAGTTTTATTTTCTCATACTCACTAAAGAATATCAAGACCCAAAAAAAAAGGGAAAGAGAAGCATGAAACAAAAAAATACCATAATAGTAACACATGCCAACAAGAAAAAGCATGAACATGCTTAGAATCAACTAAAACATAAAACATCCAATTAATAGTAACAAACAAAGGGCTACACAACACATCAAACATCCCAAACTCACTTCAACAAGAATATTAAGCACATTCACAAAATCTTAGAGAATGTATGTCCTAAGGAATTTAGAAACTTCAAGGTTCCAAGAATATTACAAAATAGTTCAAGATAAATATTTCAGTATTTTAGAGAGCTTGAGGGGAAGTCACCTCATCTCTTTCTACGCTACCAGTTGTTGTTTCTGACATCTGGAATATGCATGAGATTTTTTCTCTCTCTTTGTCACACATACACAACTATTAGTCACATAATGCATAAACACATTAACTCATTACATTGTTTTATCAATTGTATGCATGGCAATCTATTGCTTGTCATGCCACCACTAAGAATGTTGAACTGATATTGTTTATATATCTAAAACCTGTGTTAGTTACATAATAATAAAATGGCATGTAACATTTTATAGTCTTTCCATATTGCAAGTTCAAAAGAAACAAAAAAATGAATAAATCATGAAAGTAAAATTTATCTTCAAATGTTGAGCATCTCCTAGATATAGAAAAGTTGTCACTGCTTTGGTGAATACTATCATTTGGTAGTTGTCATAGTGAATCAACAATATCCATCTTTATACGAGGCATAAAAGTACCTTTAGAACCCATTGTCACTAAATAATAGTAGTTCCATTGTATAGTGAAAACAATGTTGGAAATTATCAGAGGATTTACTAAAAATTCTTTATTTGTGTTCATCATGGAATTGATCTTTAGAAAGTGCCCCTTTATCTACAAACTCGAGGCCATAAAATTTGTTATCTTGAATGAAATAATTGTTCTTCTTTCAAATCCAATCTAGACATTTTAAGATTAGTTTCTTCTTCTAAAATATGGGAAATCCTCTAAATTAAACATTTCAAAGCATATACAGTGTCTTTACATTCAAAGTATAGTTCTATATTAAATATAGGAGTACTATCATAATTCAACCATTCATAATTAGGGATTAAAATTCCATATTCTAACTGTACATGAATGACCTGTAAATTGTGATGATAGTAGAGAAGAACTTAATTATGGACTCAATATTCCTTTACAAATAAGTTATCCATTACCTTGGTCTATCTGTATTATGTATGTTGAAACTATTCACTAAAACATATTTCAATATTTTCAAGGACAAATAAAAATCATATAAATAAAGTAGTAATATCATATCGAGTATGAATTTGAATAAAAAATCTACACATGTTGTGATTCAATTGTCATTTTTAAATTATGAGTTTCCTCAAATGCAAAGTCGTACCTAAAATGTCAGTTAAATATAGACAATGTACATTGATTAATCAACTTAATCTTGAGGCTAATTAGATTTCATAGTAGCTGGAATTTTTAAAAATAATGGCAACATATTAGCAAGAGTATTTATTGATATTGATGATATAAATATTATATCCATAAATATTTTTAGGTTTCAACTCTGGTTTATCTGGATCAAGTCTCTAAACTTTATTTTCAAGGCCCATTTAGTCCAACTGTTGAAATTGGTCTCTAATACCACTTTGTAACACTCCTTACCAACCCGTTGTAATAATTTGGATTACGAAATGTCTCCCATATGTTTAAATTTCAGTTTCTCATTGTCTAACAATGCATTAGGGTTATAAAGGCGTCGTTTCCTAAGAACTTGCAGAAATTATTACTAATATTGACGTTATGTTTAGCTCAATGAGATATTTTTTATGATGTAACTATTTCATTAGTCCCGGGCCTATATTAAAAGTGAAATTTAAAGAAAAAATAATATATTAACTTGGACCTTCTCAATATTAGCCTACCACATAGTACTAATGTGCTCTTTCTACTTGATCCACATGGCTACATCACATCGATGAATGGGTCCACTTCCTAGTGCAAGACTGATTGGGAATATATATATATATATATATATATATATATATATATATATATATATATATATATATAGGTTCAACAATTTGTAAAATGCAACATGGGAAAAAAATAATATACATCATACTTCATATATGAATAAATGAAGTCTATTAGCCATGTTTGATGCCACCATTTACTTTTAACTAGAAGAATTAATAGTGGTAATAATGGTTTCACACAATATTCAATGTAGTTAACTACACAAGATCTTAACATTCATAAACAATGTTTAGGCATGACTACAGAAAAACATATATATGACCTTACTAGCATAAATGAATCATAACTCAGTATTTATAAAACATAGGGCATAGTCCATATTACATATTTAATGGATTTAATGGGAAAATACGAAGCGACTTTCACTCTCCTCCCAACCCTGGATCGACAATTGTATTATGGAATCTCTTGCAACTGATCACCCTTGAGCTATTTCCAAGGACTGAAGAATTTCATGTCAATCAATATGGGAGAAATCAGGATATGAAAGGGGTGCTCAGTTTAATGGAACATAGAGGGAAAGTGAAGAGGTTATAGCTTTGTGAGATGGTTTGGTGCCAAAGATTACCAATCATTGAAATTTAACCAAGAGTGTACAAGTATGAATGTGATAGTGATATCGGGTCTTTTCTTTAGTGATGTTAAAAAAAATCTCTTAAAGAGCATGAAAATACCATCAAGGTAACATCCACGAAGAAGAAACACAAAATGAAGAAAATATATGCAATCCACCAAGATTTGTTAACATAGTTTACTCACAATGAGTGAGCTATGTCTCTTGACCCAACTTCAAAGAGGATAGACCTCTATATTATCTCTGCCAAATAATGAAAAGTACATGGAAATACCTCACTTCTAGTAGTGAACTAAAAATTTTGTACTCAAATCCCAATTATGACTACACCAATGGATTTATTAGGAAATTTCATGAAAAATGAGTACAAACGCGACGAGGTTCTGTAACTTTCACCTCTGGGCCCCTTAGGAAATATTCAATATGCCACAAAAATCAAAAATTTCTAGGATTATTCTTGTAAAATAATCATTGGAATATACCTCAGAATGTAGCTTGAAAATTTCTCTCATCTGACATGGTTCTAGAATACATATTTCCACTCAACCTGTCATGGACCGATCTCAGTCTACCCCTTGTTGGGCTAGTAAAAATGTGATTTAAATACATTTTCTTAGGTAGAGAAATTAGTGGCCACGTGGTGGTGCATTGGTTGGCATTTTTAATATAGAGCGTTGGTTGGGAAGAGGTCCCAAGGTCAAGCCCATGAGACTCCCCCATTTTCATTTGTTATGTCGTTTAATTAAAATAGTATGTTATATGGTTATATATATATATATATATATATATATAATACATTTTATCCTCCATTTTAATCAGATCAGTCCAACCTTTGACCAACATGACTATGTGTTCATGCCTGCTTCATGAGTTGACTTGGCACTTGTTAATTAATAGCTGGGTGCCACATGGTACCAATTGATTAGGACACAAGGAGAATTTAGTGTGTGGCAATGTTTAATTACCAATTCCACCTACAAGCGGGTGATCATTCCGCACATGGCGTTACATTGCATCTTGAGCCTCATTTGTTACATTGCGTCATACACTTTATTCCTCACATCATTTCAGCGAGGTTGTTGATATAGCTTTGAAAATTTTTGACATGTCGCTTATCTTTACGCAGGCCCTCATTGAAACCCTACCACCTTATGGGAATTTTTTTCCCCGATTGTTGAAACAATAACCCCATTGTTTATGTAAGGTTGTAGTGGCTATCTCAAGAGGCGGCTTTCTCTCGGGACGGAGTCATCGAAGTTGCATTCTCAACAAGATGCCTATGAGTATAAACTTGTTAGTTGGGGAGATATGAGCCGATTGTTTGTGGGAGACCTAATGAGTATGAATGGCCCAATACCCAGTAAGCCTAAGCCTTGTGCCCGGCCATAGTATTGGAAATCTTAGTGATCTATTTGCACAATTCACCTATTGTGGTAGATAGGATGTGAAGGTTTGGCACAAGGGCAAACCCAAGTCGGGATATCTTTTAGTTTCTGTAAAACAAGAAACAACCTCTCTTGCTCGTAAAATAAGTCGGGATACCTCATCCACCCATGAAAAATAAGTGCGAGAGCACATGAAAATAAGTGCTACAAGCACATGAAGAGCAAATAAGGGTAAAGGGATCGAAAGGCTTCTGTGTGTAGAGAGGTAATGCAACGACTCCGTCGAGTGCGACCGGACTCCGTGGCGGTGGAGCAATGCTTGTGGTTCTTGAAGTGACTCCACCAGAGTCTTTGTCCATGCTGTATTTGAGTGGAGGAACACGGAAACTTACTTTAAAAAATCCCAGTAATAAACCCATTTTGCCTTTCTCTTCACATCAGCAATAAGCTACTAGCATCTGTGAGCTTTCACTTTGATGTGTTACGATTAGCGAGACCTGGTTGAGGCACATAATTTGGGCATGTCTGTAAAGGCCAAAGTAATACAACGCACTTGAGAACTTGTTCAATATTCCCTTGCATCACTATATCGAATTAGAATATTGTTGTGATATGGACGGAGAGAGGTGGATTCTACCGGTGGTTCACCATTTGTTATGGCCGCTACAACATCACCAAAATTTTAGATATATTTAAAATTCGAGTCCCCCCTCTACTTGCATAGTCGTTAAGGCTTAAACCTGGCACAGCAGATAATGACACCCTCGTAACTGTCCCAAACCCCTCATGATTTCTCACCATCATGATCAAATGCTTTTCTTGCAATCACGCCATGTGTGGGAGGGATCATCAAGCACATGCTCGAATAGGAGCTTGTTCTACGCATTGAGGATGTACATTAGCGACCCTCTCGCCATGGGTCATTAAGCATGTTGTTTGAGTACTTCTCTTAAACTCTTTGGTCTCATATAATTTATCTAGGGGCACCAGTCTCAAGTAATTGTGAACTAATTGATGTTGCAATGTTTCATACGAGTCAATCCCACGGGTGATAAACTCATCAATGTCGTCACGATACCGAGGGAAATAAAATTAAGCTCAACAATAAAGACATAGGCGTGAAAGCAAGGACACTTTCATCCACATGCCCCTGCCCCGGTGGGGAGGGATAGGCTACCATTGAAGACCATTTTTGAAATGAGATGACAAGGATATGCCCACAAGTGAGAAAGGAGGAGCAAGTTAACATTATTTTCGGATGGAGGATGGTGTGATGTATGTTCATTCGAATAGAAGATCAGGAAAAGAATTATTCATGGTTGGCCAAGCGCAACAAAATTCTTCAACGTGCACACCCGAGATAACTAGATTCATTTCGTCGCGAAATATAAGAACCCTAGAAGAGTGTTATGGGATTGGCATATCAGAATATTGGTGTTGTCCATGGCAATTTAAGTATCTCTTTTTAACTCTATGTCTTCATAATTACTTCAACATTCGAAAAAAGTGAAGAGATACTTGGAGCATTGTCCTTTTCCTTCATTAACTTTGATGCCTTATTCTCAAGTATGTCTTTATAGTGTTGAAAGCTAGTGACAATGACGAGGTGGTGTTTTGAAGCAACCACAAGCATTCATTCTCAATACGGTAACTACGACGGGGAGTTTTTGGAAGCAACCCTTGGCATTCCACAACTCTCTTTTTGCACCACTCGGTGGGACAACGGTAAGTTTAAACATATATATGATGAAGATCACGAGCTATCATTGAAAAGTTCGGGGGAACATGTGGAAAATTAGTAAAACACATGTTTTAGTTGACTCACCATTTATTGTGTCTCATCTTCATTCGTAGGAAGATGAAATAAGTTTTCTTCTTTGCATATTTGAGGACGGTAACTACGTGTGGAAACACGTAGATGCCTTGCCTATACTCTTAAAGTCCCACATGGACAATCTCCCTTTGTTCCCTCCATTATGCCCACTATTACAACAATGAGTTAAGAACATGAAAAGCGCAAAACACATTGGGTATGAAAGTAGTCCACGACATGAATTTTGGCTCTCGCCACGTGTGAAAGGGTATGTTTGACCCGGCATAAACAACACCATCGTTTTCCACCCCGGAAGAATTTTACAATGCCAAGCGTGGTGTACAACACACCCAATGCGTTGATGATATTCATTAAGCACTCATATTAATGTCTCGACTTGCCTCTCCCGCTGCACGAAACCACGTGGAATTGAAGCCCTGTTTGAGTTAACGATTTTTATCTATAGAAAATGGCGCATTTTTATTATTGGACAATTAAATCAGAAGGGCGGCAAAACACGAGGGCGTTTTCTTGTACGATACGGTGCATTGACGCAATTTCAGATTGGACGTGCTGAAAGTAGAGGATAAGTTTTATATTGACGCATAAGAGAGTTTCGAAGGTCGTTGGTCGTTAGATATACAACATTAACACGAACCCTATTATCTTTGTCTAAGGTTTGAGCGAAAAGAACGAGAATTCTCTGTTTGCTTCATTACATTCGGTCGAACAAGATGACTCCAAATGAATGTTCTACTAGAGATTTTTCTAGGTGCTAAGAAAACAACCTTCAATCGGCTTAGATCTATCGAACAACATTATATCATTCGGTGAGGACACGGAATGATCTTTGGTCCTTGCTTAATTCATTATTCAATTCACTATCAAGGACACGCACGGTTAGATGCGAGAGTGGAGCGTGGAGACGGCCATTCTTTGAGTGCAACTAGGCGTAGGATTGCAAATAAATGTCGGATGTCCATTGTGACTTAGGAAGATTTGTGATCGTACGACCTTTGAGGTCACGGTGCGAACGAGATCCTTGAGTCTTGACATATCCAAAAACAAATGAGTATGACCTTCCGGAATTTTCCACTATGCGACCACGACGAGGTCGCGGTTCAACCAGGTTCTTTGAGTCACAGCATATCCAAAACAAATGAGTGCGACTTGCCCATAATTTGCAACAATGCGACCTCGTGAGGTCGCATTCCTTCTTAGTCGGCCGAGTTACATAAAGCATAGGGAAGAGGTAGCAAGAGTAATGCGACCCTAGCATGTTGAGTTAATTGTTGCACCCATATAAAGGGCTGAGTTATCCTACATTGTCTATACATACGGACGGTACCCGACAAGACCCTCGAAGCCTCGAGTCTCGATTTTTCCTCCACAACGACTTTATTTTGTCTTTGGGACGATGAAATGAAGCATTGGCTACTAAGCCCGGACTAACTATGACCTTTCACAAAGCATGAATGAGAACCTTGGCAATCGACCCACTGCCAATAGAAACATCTCGGGCTTTTAATAGCCTGCGGTTTCCCTTTACCCTCTACGTTTTGGTGTTGTAATTAACAAATGGGTTTAGTTGAAGGAACAAAAGGGTTATAGGCTTCTTCTTTGTAGAATTGATTATGGCTTGTACATATGGTAATGGTGTTGATTTCCCATTTTGTACGAGACAATATTCTTCGAAACATTGCCCAAGCGAAAACCACATGAGCACCTCTAGCTTGTCATCTTTCCAAGAAAAACTTCTTTATTATGCCTTAAATCATCTTACTGAATGCGCCAAGTTTTACATAATTTATACCGAGACTTCCGGTGGTGCACACTTGTTCACAATGCCTATATACTAAATTTTTCGAGCTTCTACTAAATCAAAAGATGGAAGCTAGAAACCCATTGCGTTCTATGGGAGATAGCACTAGCGGGGGTTTTCTTTATCTATTGATGAACCTCACTTCACCAAACATTAAAATCTCAAAAGAACTCGGTAAAGTCCATCTTTGTGGCACAACACCTAGCCACACAAGGGTCTAAGTTATCATTTCACTTGTGCAATTAATTAAATATGCCCCTAACATTATTTGATCAATGAAGACATGTAACCTAAGCTATTTGGTAACGGTGGAAGCTATTGGTCTACATGATGAGCCGAAGTTTTTCAGCCAAATAAGAGGGCCTTTTTCAAAGCCAAAGATGTGGGATAAGGAATATTGCTATGAAATCCAAATATCACCAAAAGACGGCCTCAAGTCACTGATCTACTTGAGGTCGCAAGTCATAGATTTGCTTCAAGTCACATGTTGCGATTTCCTCAGAGTCGTCGGGTCGCATAGTCGCATTCCTTGTTAAAAGCTCGACGCGACGCGACCCGGCGGCCCGGCGACCGGGTCGCGAGGTCGCGAGGTCGGCTGATTGTTAAGGTCACAAGTCACAAAAAGCCGGTCATGTAGTAGGTCGCAAAAGTGGCTCGAGGTCACGGAGTCGCATAGCAAAGTAGGTCTGCAAGGCAGCCCAATAGTCAGGAAAGCAAAGTCAGAGGCCCAAATGACAAGCTTTGCTCTATAACTACTTCATACCGGAACTTGTAACGAGGACTTTTCTTTTGGGATTGGGACTTTTCTTTTGGACAAAAAAGGATTGAATATTGTATAGAAGGACCACACAATGTTGCATATGAATACAAGCACTTGTAAACTCCATTGTTGGATCTAATATTGATTAATGCATGAACACTATAGGTATTACATTTTATGTTTCTAACATCTTTTGATTAATGAAACTATCTCTCTTGTTTACGTATTATGCATTATAGTTTCTAGAAGTGTGTTAATTGTTTTAAGTCTATGTTTCGGCTTTAATGGATGCTAATAACTTTGTTTGTTAACATTTACATTATCTCTTACATGTGATCATTCAAGGAAGTGAAGGTATTCTTCCATAAGGAATTATTTCTTTTGTAGGTAAGACAACTTTTTACAAGCATGACCCTAATGACGTGTTGCTACTGACATCTCCTTCGGCTCCATGCTTTACGACTCATGTTATATGCATAGTGTTGTTTGACCATTATAATTCATCAGTCATGTGTTTTGTGTCATACGAATAAGCATGTGTCCTTAGGTTTTTCAGAGTACGATTGAGACCAAAGAAAAAGGAGTATCAAGCGGTGGCAGGACCTACTGGACGGGTTAGATTCAACGGTTTAGAGTCTAGTTGGGACTTTTTACATGGAATCCCTTTGTTGGCCAGGAACATTTTTTTCCGTCAATAGGAGGATATGTCCGAAGTGTTCCATATGGAAGTGTAGTGGGTAACTTTGATGTATGAAATGGTATGTACTAGACCATATATTGCACATGCAATGGGAGTATTGAGCGAGGGTTTATGTCAAAACTAGGGAAGGAGCATTCGACAATAGTGAAGCAAGTTTTCGGATATTTGTGTGGAACTAATTATTATGGTTTGTGCTACGAGGAAGAATAGGATTGGACATAGTTTTAGACATCCATGGTTTTGATGTATTTGGGCTGGAGGTCTGGACCAAAGAAGATCTACAAGTGGGTATGTGTTTATCATTTTTGGAGGTGGATCCAGTTGCATGAGTAAAAGACGATCTGTGGTGGCTCTTTCAACTACGGATGCGAATACATAGCAACCACTCATGCAATCAAGGGAAGCTGAGTTTGGTTGCGAGAGATTGTGTTCAAGTATGGGGTTGGTGTAGTGAGCTATAAGGATGTTGTGATAGCCAAAGTGAAATTTTCTTGGCTAAGAAATAGGCCTATCATTCAAAGACAAAGCACATTGATGTTCAATATCAATTTTTGAGAGATATCGTTGATGATAAAAGGTGTTGATGGTAAGGCTGGACACTCTGAAGAATGTGCAAATGCATTGATGAAGTCTATGGGCACTCATAATTTCTCTTGATGTAGAGAAAAAATGGTTGTTGAAGAGCTAGAATAATGACTAAGATCTCCGTGGCCGTTGTGGAAAGAAAAAAATAAGTAGGAGAATGTTGGGTATGCGTTATATTCTTTCCACGATTAGTTATGTTATATTTTTTGGACCCTATTTTCAGTGGCGGACACTTGGTTTTGTGCATGGGTTTGCACATGGTTTTGGGGCATGATTGTTTTCAGCCCACAGTATTTTGTAGATCCTGTTAGATTCAGCCTTTGCGACTTTCCTTCGGTGATCCAAACATGCTCTTACAAAGTGATTTTAAGTTGTCAAGGTCGAATTTTGTCATTTCAATGAGTCTTGGTAAAATTTGGTCATTAGGCATTAGGTCTAGGGTTTGTTTTCACTCTTTCAAGTTCCAAATGTCGGTCCATGTCACCATTCAGTGAGTGTACCATCATTCATAGAGGTTTTCATCATCATGTCAAGTTCCATTGGGTCATTTTACGGCTGTTCATGCTTCGGTTGTGCACAGGTAAGGTCCATTTCCCTCTCCTAGGGTTTGGAGGTAATTTCTCTTGATTAGTCCAAATAATTAGAAAAAATTGTATCTGATGTTCATACACCTTCCCCTATCATTAATGTACCTTATTAAACACTTCCCATCTTGAGATCCCCAAATTCCTCATTTTTGCACAAACCCTAGTTTCTTGCCACAACTTGGCAATTTTACAGGCTTCTATTTGTGTTTTGCCCTTTTGGACCCTTCACCCTCACTCAATCTCTGATATTCCACTTTCCCCTGCTTCCTAACATCCCCCCCTACTTCCAAAGAATTTCCCAAAGAATTTAGAGCCCCTTATCCCCTTCATTTCGCTTCATTTCGACAAAATCCCTTGTTTCACACATCGGGATAGGTTTCACTCAAATGATGTTTCAGAGCAATAAAAGACCAAATTTTGGAAAACTGAAGAGAGGTTTGTGTACAACACATACTAAGGAAGAAAAACCTCCTTCATTTTTTACACGGGGTGTAATGGTTTTAGAGAAATGTCAAAAAATCACGAATTTGCCTCGGGAGAATTGATGCACACAAGGAAGTAGTGTTGGGAGATTTGATTTTTGACAGCGTAAATGAACTCCAAATTGAAAAATTCCACTTGGGTTGGAAATTAGACTCCAACATTTTTCCAACGAGCTATCACACGCAATTTGGACACCGGGAAGGAATCCAAAATCCTCCTGCAAAATGCACTATGTAGCGCGCTACGCATAGAAAAGTGCGCGCGTATCTTATAAATTTAAATTTAAGGAAAACAACCAGTTCATCACCCAAATTCTTATCAAACCACTTCATTTTTATGCAAGTAAGTTATTTATGCCTTCTCGGTGACTCATGGATATGCTATGGAGTTTTAGGAATGAAGAGAAAACAAATTAATAGATATGGTGAAAGGTAAACCCTATATTCATTGCCAAATTCACTCCTTAGGGTTTCGAAAGACATGTTAGTGATATTGTGAGTTTCCAGACTTGTGTTATTGACATATATGCTCATGCTCTCTATTATTATTGGTGTCATTTCTTATGGTTTACCATAGCCTCAAGCTCTCTATCTATTCAAATCATTTTTATCATTGCCATTACCATACCATTGTCACATTGTATATCATTTTTTGTTATAACACCATCCCATATTCTTATTCCCCATTCTCCATTGACAAAGCCTAGTTATCATTGCAAAGGGTTGTTCTTTGTCCTACATACTACATTACCTCCTTCCTACTCACTTGTCAAAAATCATATTAGTCAAAGCGATGTTGTTTTCCATTCAAACTCATTTGACGGTACCTTTATCATTATGGTTTCCTATAGCACCTTGATACACACGTGACACATTTGGGATTAGAGCATAAACTGAAACTTTTGTTTCATCCATACCTACATCGAAGCATATATTTGTCGGACATATTGTTTTCAGCGACATGTGAGAGTCAAATTCATCATATGAGCAAGGATATGAGCGGGACGGTGACTCGGCCGTTGAGATTGATGTCTTGAGATGAAGTGTAATGTGGTCACCGGTAGTGGTAACATATTAGAGAAGCCACGAGCCTTATTTTCAGCTACACGACGAGTACTATCTCCACTCGGGGTGGAAGGGGTCTCGTTGACTTCATCGGCGGCAGTACTATCTCCACATGGCGTGGAAGGGGTCTCGCCTTCTACATCAGCGCAGGTACATTCACGGAGGTTCGAGAACGAGAGGCAAAGGCATGTTCCTTCATATGAAAAATCATTATTGGGCCGAAGTAATCGAATTCTGCCCAGGAGCTAAAAATGAAGATCTTGAAGGCAAGGTTGAGCAAAGCACTAAAACGGCGAAAAGGCTGATCCGCTTAGAATCTTGGCGAAACTATCGCTGAGCATAAGGCATCATGGGGGATCTTGCTAGAATTTCAGCAAATTTGGAGAAATTTTTGTCATTTTGGAAAATTTTGGTCTCAAAACGATTTTTTTAGCCCAACGCGTGGCAGTGACGCGCTCGCTTATGATTGGGACACTTGTTGGAGGAAAACTTTATATTTTTTGGTTTTTCATGGTAATTTATGCATGCTCCCGATGGGACCAAAGCATTTCACCAAGTTGCGGATGATCAAAAGGCCCAAAAACACCATGAAAACCACCTTTTACGCCACCTTTTGCACCGTGAGAGAAGTAGCAGGAGAATGAATTTTGGAGGGGCAAATGAACTCCAAATTGAAAAATTCCACTTGGGTTGGCTAGCCAACATCCCGGGACTTTGTAGCAAGAACTATCATGAGGCTCAATTTTGACTCCGGGAAGTGCCCCAAAAGCGAAGTTTGTAAGCGCGGCTATGGGAATTTTTTGGCTGATTTTTCATCTTCCGGCTCGGGGATTTCGGCCGGTTGGACCAGTTTTGCTTGTGGGTGTAATTTTTGAGTTATCTTGATGTAATTTTATGGTTGGCATGTAATTTTGACTCACTTTTACTATTCTAGATGATTCACTCTCAAAAAGTGAAAATCAAGTGAATGAATCGGTTCCTTCCTTTTAGAGGCAAGTTGTTTGGATGCCTAGATTTCGGTTCCATGTTTAGAACAAGTTTGAAATTTCTCCTTGAAGGAGGAATTCGACCCCTAGAGAGCATGGTAAGGGGTTAGGATGGTCTATATTATGTAATTTACGAGAAATTCTACGGGTTGGACTCTTAGGAAAAGTTTGGCTTTCTTGTACATATTTTCATATTTTGGCTAAGGAAAGATCGAGAGGTTTTGCGGCACATTTTGGGATGCTTGTGGCTTTCAGTTATTGATGGTGTTTTCTCTCATTTTATTGTAATTTCTTTCATTTTTAATGTATGCCATTCCCTTCTTATGCTTCGAAACTAAATGAATGAGTAAATGAAGTTGAATCGATTGTTCCGATTAACTCTTGCCTTTAAATTGTTTAGTTTTACATGTTTTCGCTTTGTTTGGAGAGGATTCTGTTCTCCCTTGCCTCTGGCTCCTTGTCGGTATGATCCATCCTTCTAAGCCAATAAAAAGCATTAAGACTGTTTCCTACCTGTTGCTAAATTACTGCCAAATATACCGGCCTCATCCCGAGCCCAAAATTGTTTTTCCCATTTTTTTCAACAAAAACCCAAAAAATCAAAATCAAACTTTCCTATCTCTTTACTAGCCTAAAATCGGTATTCATTATAAGTCATCTCGACCCCTTTGAAGACCTTTTGCGAGATAGACCCGGAGAGAGCCCTCACATCCTCGTAGGGCTAGCTACGAGAGAGTGGCCGTGGTTTGATGTAGCCTTGAGTTTTACCTTATTTCGACCTAAGGTAGATTTGAGCGCTAACATAGTGGCAACCATGTTTGGGGGAGAACATGGTTTTCTTGTGGGTGTTATATGTTTTATAAGCTATAGACGGAGTTTGAAGTCACGCCGAGTAGCCTTCGAGCCCACATACTTGCTCTACGAGTGCATACTAGATAAACGGCACTTTAGTCGATCTGGTCTAGCTTGTAAATAATGTACTTATAAATTTCCCCGAGTACATGTATCGAGTTCGGATACGATGGTTGATGGTGGACAACGATCGGACATAAGAAGGCTGAAATCATTCACACAGTGACTCCAATTCAAAATGCGGAGGGAGTGATTCTTTCTGAAAAATGGAAGGATCTTACACAAAGTTCGGGTATCTAAAGTGGAATGGTATTCGGGATCTAATGTGCTTTCTTGTAAATTACTTCTTTCTTTGGTCTTGAATTTATCCTGAAAGTTTTCAAAATTTGTTGTATGATCAAGGTGATCAAAATCTTCCTCGACCCATTCAAAAAGTGTAAATCTTTGATTTCCCTTTGGTCTGGTCTCCTTACTTTTCCCACATATTATGATGACTCTCTTCGGAGTGATGAGCTAAAGAAAACAAAAGCTGATCACTTGACTCTTGTACATACCCCTACACCTTGTAAAATTTCCCAGGATCGGGTACAAACCTCTTGTTTTACCTTACGATTTCTTCATGCTTTTTCCTACAAATTCTGACCTATATCTGCAAAGATTTGACGGTGAATGTAACAATGTCAACGGCGAGCAACATGTGCGAGAATGTTGAGACTTTTCTAGATCTTTTTGAAGTTGATGATGAAGATGTTAGTATTAGGCTTTTTGCTCTTTCTTTGCAAGGCCAAGTGAAGAGTTGGTTGGAAAACCACCACGATGTGAGCATTTCGAGATTTCTAGAAGTTTGTCAAAGTTTTCCTTGACGGGTGGATGATTAGACGAGAATCCTTTCCTTATTACGAGAAGAGTATAATCGGTGAAAATACGCGAGGAGACGGGTACAACACGGTTAACAAGTTTATTATTCGATGCCGATTGATATAAGACCTTCTCCTAGATGTTTGCTCTCTTGCACTACCGGAGTGCCTTTGATCGGAAATGGAGTTTCGAATTTGAGAAAAAAAAGAATATTGCAACACTTCATAATCTGAGAACAAGGCGGTAAATGTAGAGGCTCATTTCTGCCCAGTCTTGAGGGCAAGGTTGAAGGAAGAAGAAAAAAGAATGTTTCATAGCATTTGACACCTTGAGAGGAAAATCTTGATCTTTTCGTAAATGCGGTAGAAGAAATTGAATTAGGAAAATGAGCGCAAAAAATGAAAATGACATTCAAGAATGTAAGTTGTTGGTCCAAAACATTTTGTTCCTTATCCCGATTGTCATAGTGATTGCTTTATAGATCATCTTGAAAGAAAGTACATTGATATGACATGTATGCTTGATGATGTGTTGTATCTTGATGATTTGCCTCGGTTTGATGGGTATGATAGTGATTATGTTCTCCAACGAAGCTAATCTTGCGGACGAATCAACAGCTAGTTTGTGCGAGGAGGAAGTTCACTTTCAGCAACTTGAGTACGATGATCATGAGGAAAGTGCAGCAAATTTTGAAGTAAGTGAAGGATACCGTATTGCCTTTTTTGTTTTGATTCGTTTCGAGTTCATAGGAGACAACTACCATGCAATAAAAATCAAATGTCATGCAGTCTTGATCTAGACCATCTTGAGCGCAATGAAAACCTTGTTCAAGACTTCTCATATTTATCTTTTCGGCCCTCGAAATCCATTGATTTTCAAGTTGCAGAGATGAGGACATGAGCTGGTACATGTGATCAAATGATACGAGGTGACCTAAAATTGCCATTTTGTTTTGAATCATTTCGGTTTGAGAGAAAAATTGCATAGTAAATCTTCAAATGAAGCGACTTTGTAAGAAATCAGCAATTTCTCGGTGTTAATGTTGAGGATGAGACGGATAACGAAATTCTTGAACGGCTGTCGCATCGGATTTGCCGTGCTCAAATGGTCGAGGTAGGATTACGGATGAAGGTATGGGAGCTGAAGTACGAGTTTAATGATGCGGAAAATTCTATACCCTTTTGTTTCGAAGCATTTCAGTTCATAAGGCAACATCTTCATAATATCTCTCAAGAAAAAGATGAACAACGGTAGGATATCGAGACAATTTCAATGGATACATCGCAACGATCTTCTCAAGTTTTCTTGATCCTATTGCTGCGTGTGTTGGATGATGTTTTGCGGTAAAAGTTTTCCTTCATTAGCTAACCATGTCTTGGAAAAGAATGTTGATGATAATCTTATTCAAAGGTCGCCTTCATTCTCTTGTTTAACTAGATTTGTCCATTACAAAGCCCTCATCGGGATTTCGCAGTCATATGAGGAGATTGATGAAGGAGACTTTTGTTCGGTTTGGAATCGGCAACGGAGAGTTTGGTTATTCATGAATTTCGGGATCTTTTGTTGACTTCTTTGCAATCACAAAGAAAGGCAGCATAGAGGTGAGAAAAATTTTAATATTAAGGTATGGAGATTATCTGGATCGGAGAAGCGGTGATGTGTTAATAAAATCGGTAGCTATGTGTATGAAGATCCTTTCGCAATATTCTTGAAGTCATCCGAGTCAATTCATGCTTTCAAGTTTATGTTGAGTCCACTTGGTTCAAAGTTTCCATGGGAGTTGCCTTTCAGTAGTTATTTCTTGTTGTTCATAAGCAAGCATTTGGGAAGGAAATCAAATAGTAGCCAAGATGCTTACATGGTTGCAGTAGTTGTTTCATTTCACTTGATCGAGGTGATGAATGAAGCTGTTAGAGTAGGTTGTATTGAATAAGCTTCATATTGAGCATATTTCCGAGTTTGTCGATTGTGTTTAAGTATCGAGTCAATTTTTAGTTGAGTGAAGTCAGTTTGGCGACATCAAGTCATCGGTTTCGGTCATGCATTTGGTTGAGTTTTTGATTCCATGGCCCAGTGGACGAAGGAAGCCTTTGGTCTTCTCTCCCAAAGTCTGTGGTTCTTGGCACCTCCAAGGAGCTACCATCCCCATTGGAGCCCAGTAACCCAAGTCAGCCTTTGCGGCTCCTTCGGTGATCAAACATGCTCTTACAAAGTGATTTTAAGGGTGTCGAGGTCAAATTTTGTCATTTCAATGAGTCTTCAAGCAAAATTTGGTCATTAGGCATTAGGTCTAGGGTTTGTTTTCACTCTTTTCAAAGTTGTCCAAATGTCGGTCCATGTCTCCATTCGGCTGATTGTACCATCATTCAGAGGGTTTTTCATCATCATTTCAAGCTCCATTGGGTCATTTTACGGCTGTTCATGCTTCGGTTATTGCTACGTAAGGTCCATTTCCCTCTCCTAGGGTTTAGAGGTAATTTATACTCTTGGATGGTCAAATCATTAGAAAAACTTGTATCCTAATGTTCTTGCAACCCCCTATATTAATGTACCTTATTAAACACTTCCCATCACTGAGATCCCCAAATTCCTCATTTTTGCACAAACCTAGTTTCTTGCCACAACTTGGCAATTTTCTAGGCTAGGCTTTGTGTTTTTCCCTTTTGGACCCCTTCCCCTCACTCAATCTAAGATTCCACTTTCCCTTGCTTCCTAACATCCCCCCCTACTTTACAAAATTTCCCCAAGAATTTAGAAGCCCCTTATCCCCTTCATTACAGCTTCATTTCGACAAAATCCCTTGTTTCCACACATCGAGATAGGTTTCACTCAAATGATGTTTCGGAGAGCAATAAAAGATGAATTTTTGGAAAACTTAGAGGTTTTTGTACACAACATTCCATGGAAAGAAAAACCTCCTTCACGTTTTTACATAGGTGTAATGTCGTTTTGGAGCAATGTCAATAATACGCGATTGCCTGGGAGAATTGATGCACCTGCGGGAAGTAGTGTTGGGAGATTTGATTTTTGGCAGGGTAAATGAACTCAAAATTGAATTCCACTTAGGTTGGAAATTAGACTCCAACAGCTTTCCAACAAGCTATCACATGCCCAATTTGGACACCGAGAAGGTTTCCAAAATCCGCCTGCAAAATGCCTTTATGTAGCGCGCTACGCATAGAAAAGTGCGCGCGGCGCATAGAGCCAATTTGGAAAACCTTGATTCATCACCCAAATTCTTATAAAACCACTTTATTTGTCTGCAAGTAAGTTATTTATGCCTGATAAGTGATTCATGGATATGCTATGGAGTTTTGAATGTGAAGAAAACAAGTGTTTGATATGGTGAAAGGTAAACCACATTATATTCATTGTCAAATTCACTCCTTAGGGTTTCGAAGGACATGTTAGTGATATTGTGGGGGTTTCCAGACTTGTGTTATTGACATATATGCTCATGCTCTCTATTATTATTGGTGTCATTGCTTATGGTTTACCATAGCCTCAAGCTCTCTCTCTCCTATTCAAAATCATTCTTATCATTGCCATTACCATACCATTGTCACACTATATATCATTTTTTGTTATAACACCATCCCATATTCACTATTCCCCATTCTCCATTGACAAAGCCTAGTTATCTTTGCAAGGGATGTTCTTTATAATCTACAATACATTACACTCCTTCCTACTCACTTGTCAAAAATCCCCTTGTAGTCAAAGCGATGTTGTTTTCCATTCCAAACTCATTTGACAATACCTTTATCATTATCGTTTTCCTATAGCACCTTGATACACACGTGACACATTTGGGATTAGAGCATACCTTTGAAACTTTTGTTTTCATCATACCTACATCGACATATATATTTTAAGACATATTGTTTTCGGCATGTCGAGTCAAATTCATCATATGAGCAAGGATATGAAGCGGGACGGTGACTCGGCCGTTTGAGATTCGATGTGCGAGATGAAGCGTAGTAGTGCACCGGTAGTGGTAACATATTAGAGAGGCCACGAGACCCTTGTTTTCAGCTACACGACGAGTACTATCTCCACCGGGGTGGAAGGGGTCTGATTGACTTCATCGGCAGGCGCGCGTCTTATCTCCACATGGCGTGGAAGGGGTCTCGCCTTCTACATCGGTGCGGGTACATTCCCGGGTTCGGGGCCAGAACAAAGACATGTTCCGTCATATGAAAAATCATTATTAGACCCATAATCACGTCTGCCCAGGAGCTAAAATGAAGATCCTGAAGGCAAGGTTGAGCAAAGCACTAAAACGAAGAAAAGGCCTTATCCGCTTAGAATCTTGGCCGAGGCTTCCTTGGATGAGCATAAGGCATGACGGGGGATCTTTGCTGCGAATTTCAGAAAATTTGGAGAAATTTTTGTCATTTTGAAAGAACTGGTCTTAAAACGGATTTTCGGCCCAACGCGTAGCGCGTCGACGCTTGCTTATGATTGGGACACTTCTTTGGAGGAAAAATTTATATTTTGGGTTTTTCATGGTAATTTATGCATGCTCGAGTAGGACCAAACCATTTCACCAAGTTACCGGATGATCAAAAGGCCCAAAAACACCATGAAAA
Organism: Pinus albicaulis; assembly: GCA_034641835.2. Taxonomy (NCBI): domain Eukaryota; kingdom Viridiplantae; phylum Streptophyta; class Pinopsida; order Pinales; family Pinaceae; genus Pinus; species Pinus albicaulis. The sequence continues at coordinate 1,383,752,084 of CM076578.1, read as the reverse complement.
CCACCTTTACGCCACCTTTTGCACCAGCGAGAAGTATACGGGAGAATGAAGTTTTGGAGGGGGCAAATGAACTCCAATTGAAAAATTCCGCAGGTTGGATAGCCAACATCCAGGGATTTCCAAAAAGCTATCCTGAGCTCAATTTGGACTCCGAGAAGTGCCCCAAAAGCAGGCTGTAAGGCGCTATGCATAAGAGCTCGGGCGCGCTATGCATAGAGATTTTAAGGTACAATTTTTCATCTTCCGGCTCAAGATTTCGGCCGGTTGGACCAGTTTTTCTTGTGGGTGTAATTTTTGAGTTATATTGATGTAATTTTATGGTTGGCATGTAATTTTGACTCACTTTTACCTATTCTAGGTAATTCACTCTCAAAAGTGAAATCAAGTGAATGAATGAGTTTCCTTCCTTTTAGAGGCAAGTGTTTGGATGCACAGATTTTAGGTTCCATGTTTAGAATTGGTTGAAACTGCTCCTTGAAGGAGGAATTCGACCCCTAGAGGCATGGGAAGGGGTTAGGATGGTCTATATGATGTAATTTCTGAGACATTCTACGGAGTTGGACTCTTGGGAAAAGTTTGGCACACTATTGTACATATTTTTCATATTTTGGCTAAGGAAAGATCGGGAGGTTTTTGCAACACCTACATTTGGGATTCTTGTGGCTTTAGTTCTCGATGGTTTTTTCTCTCGGTTTATTGTAATTTATTTCATGTTTAATGTATGCCATTCCCTTCTTATGCTTCTGAAACTAAATGAATGAGTAAATGAGGTTGAATCCATTGTTCGTTAACTCTTGCCTTTAAATTTGTTTAGTTTTACATGTTTTCGCTTGTTTGGAGAGGAAGTTCTGTTCTCCTTGCCCTCTTGACTCCTTGTCGGTGCGATCCATCCATACACACATAATCAAAAGCATCAAGACTATTGCCTACCTCGCCCCAACTCGAATTCTGCAAATATACGGCCTCATCCCAAGGCCCAAAATTGTTTTTCCCATTTTTTTCAACAAAAACCCAAAAAATCAAAATCAAACTTTCCTATCTCTTTACTAGCTAAAATCGGTATTCATTATAAGTCATCTCCAGCCCCTTTGAAGACCTTTTGCCGAGATAGACCCGGAGAGAGCCCTCTCCTGTCCTCGTAGGGCTAGCTACGAGGCCGAGCGTGGTTTGATGTAGCCTTGAGTTTTACCTTATTTCAGCCTAAGGTAGATTTGAGCGCTAACGAATCCGTTCAAGGGAACTACGGTTATGTTCTAATCTAGGGTTAATGGATTGGGGTTTAATAATATAACTTTGACATGTATATATATGTGTTGTAATACTAAAAGGAATATAATGAAAAACCAAGCTAGTCATCCCAATTTGGGATCCGGGGAAAATATTTGTGTATATTTGTTTTATGTTTTATGCTCTCTCTCTATTGTTTATTTTGTTGTTTTTAAGATTTTCTTACGGATAATTTACGTAACGAGTTAAAACCTTCATGTTACCTTATGTCCATAGTTAGTCGGGTAAATAAATAACTGGAAAAAATGATATCATAGCTTAGGCGAAATGATTTCTAATTCTTTGTTGGGTTGATCTCTATGAATTTCAATTTTCCTCTCCGGCATTGATCTTTCCTTGTTGAGTGGGATATACGGGTATTTTGTTGCTACTTATTATTCTATCATTGAATATTCAAGTGAATGCTACTTTTTTGTTTTTAGGTTTATTGACACATCTTTTTGTTGTGAAATGTCACCATTATGACTACTAGCAATAAGGAAATCGACCTCTTTCCCTTAAATTTTGTTGTTGAATTAATTGTGCTTCATATCCAAGACCATTTTGATCTATGGAAGACTCTTTGTGCTTCCATAAGCTCATTAAAATTATCAGTCCCCTTTCCAAACTTCCAATTGAAGCTCAACTAGGTTTTTGCCTTCTCTACCTCTTTTCTTTGCAAAAAAATTTCTCTTTCCAACCTCTGACATGCTTGTCTCTTTTCATCGAGTTGTTGAATTAAGGTTTCTTTAATTCTCTTAACTATTTTGATTTGTAGGGCTAATGGTTCCATAGATTCATATTTTCTTTGATAAGCAACTCCTTTTGAGATTTATTTTTCTTTCTCGGCCTTTAAATATCTTCAAGTGCGATGACCAACTCTCCTTCTAAGTATAGCTTGACCTCTTCACCATGAAAATTAATGGCTTCAATTTCCAAATTTTCTTCCAACCATAATAATTAATTCTTTATGCTTTTATCAAATACATCCTCATCATAGGATTGGTTGCCTTCCCTTTCAAATGAGTTGGCTTATTGATTGTAGAATCTATTACTTTTGGCAATATTTCAATATTTTTTTCACATTCCTAAACTTTATTTTGGGTCATATTCTTTTTATTAATTTCAGTACATAGGCTTAGCATTACCAACTTTACCCTGATTAAAGCACTTCAAAGGTAAGTAAACTTTATATTTGTCTGACCTCTCTTTAGCTTCCTCATAGACAGCTACTTCTTTATCTTGAATCACAATAAGAATCATCATGCGCTATCACGAGCTTCTTATCTACTTTGAAGTATGACTCCTTTGTTGTATTTTTTCCATTTCAAATTTTCATCACATAGGTAGTGAGTGTTCTAAGTAAGTAATCCAAAGTTAGAGTCTTCAATTCTATCATCTCCTCGATGGAAGATACCTTGGGATTACATCTCTTAGGAAATATATCTAAACCTTTTAAACTAATATAGGCTCTTCTAATTCTGGTAAATCCCTCATATAGTGTTCACAAATTCATCAACTCTTAAGAAGTAATTTTAAATATCTTCATCATCATGCATCTTTAAAGAGTCTAATTTTATTATAAAACGTTGGAGTTTAGCTTTCTCTAACTTTTTTCCTGCAACTTCATAGATTTTTCTAATCATGTCCCAAATAGATTTGGCAATTGTGCAATTCAAAATATTAACGAGTAAGATTCAACTAAGATAACAAGCATGGAATTCATGGCTTTATCATTACATGTGAACTCCATATTCTAGTCTTTAGTAATCACTATTGGAGGATTTTGATAATATCTTCAACAACATCCCATACATTACATATAAGTGATTAAATGTAAGTCTTTATCCTCAGTTTCCAAAACACATAGTTTGTTCCATTGAACATAGGTGCCTTGTTGGTAAATCCTCCTTCTGGCAGTTTTACCATGGACCTTCATATTTCTTCCACCTATTAAAATAATATGAAGTAACCTATATTCTATGATACCAATTGTTATAAACCAATATAATATTGATAGGAGGGTGAATCAATAATATAGGAATATTAAAACTTTCTTTTCCACTTATAATGAAACTAGGAATCCAACAAATACTTTAGTAATTAATTTAGTTGAGCATGGAAAGGATCAAAATAACTAGCACAAATACTACACGTAGATTCTTTAGACTTTTCTTCAAACTTCTTCACAAGGGAAAGCTACTTCTTATTGTTACAAATTTCTCTATCTACAACCGGTAGGAAAAAACTACTCCTTTGATTTATCGGCTAAGAACGAAAGGACCTACAATACATGAGTTTATCATCTTATACTAAAAGGATATTTAACCCCTAAAAATTTACAAGAAACTACTAGAAGGAGCTATAGCCCTTGATTTACAAGTACAACTTGCATGACCTAAATTATTCATCTTTCATACAATTTCCAAACTCAAATCGAGAAAGCCATTCCATTTTACAACAAAAAAATGTCACTTCAAACAATCACTAAAACCACCATTGAAAACACCTTCAAAAATCTCTTATCCTTTGAACACTTCAGCAAACACACTGAAAAGAATGCATCGCACTAAAAATCAACACAATTTCTCTTCTATACACACATTCTCAATTCCAAATCTTGCTCGGTCGATTATGTTTATAAATATTTTGGAATTATAATTTTAGAATTGAAACTCCACCTCTCTTGGACTTGGAAACTTGCATGGATATTGTATTTTTCCTTTTTCATTCTATTGTGAAGACATTTCAATGTGTTCTTCAAATAAACTACCTCTACCCTACTACTTCTTCTTGAAAAACTAAGTTAAACTAATATTTTTGCAATTATGGAATTTTTACACGACTTAGATGAAATTTTCTAAATATGGGGTATTAAAATATTTAGCCAATTTTCGAAACATGCCTCCAATTCTTGTTCATAGTTCCAGCTCATTCATGTGTTTTTATACTGAATTTTGAGTGCGATGTTATATTTGACATAAATCAGAATTCAAGCTACTTAGATTTTCCTTTCATTGGTTTAGCCTTGGTTATAAGCTTTGAAGAAATATAACCCAAATTCTTTTAAGTCCATTATATATCTACTTTGAGTTAGGTGTATATATGAATTCACGCATATATAACCCTGCGAGCCCCTTTGTACTATAGCACCGAGGATATTTTAATACTATAAATCACTATGCCCTTAATATTTATGTTGCGAAGAACCATGTCTTAGTGCTAAATATTGGACCCTAGATTATTTTCCCCAACGTTATTTCATAAACACATCTGGGAGTCAGGATGGGATGAGCTTTCAGTAGGTCCACCCTATACCCATTCTCATTGGTCATGCACTACCCAAATATACTACCATGACATCCCAAAGCATCGTCATCACAGCCAGTTCCTCCTTTGCACTTGCTTGAAACATTCGAGGTTCAAGGAACTAGGATGATGTGTTCCTAAGCGGGGCTTCTTTGCTCTATACAAGAGATAATGAACGAATAATTCAAGTTTATGTTGCTAATGCGAGATGTTCCTAGTGCGTAGATAGCCTTAAGCACTCCTCTCTGTGCACTTTAAAAAACCTTTTGGGATAAAAGCCTCTAGGATGACTTCATTCTTACATCACCAATTCCATTTGGTTCCATATGAGTGGTGACATGTGTCACTCATATTTGGACCTAGGCCACCTAAAATAGTCAAATATGCATGAAATGTGTTCCTCTTATACATACTACCATTTCATATGCTGCAATCATCCACATCACCATTTAAGAGGGAGTAAAGGGTTCGGGGCCATGTGTTTTGCAACGAATTTATTTATTAAAATTTTAATTAAAACCCACTAGATTAAATCCTTTCATACCTAATACACACACCTTGCACCATGTTTCTTAATTTCCTCCCTGTTGTTCTTTGGTATTGTTTTTCTTTCCATGCTAACTTTTTGCATTTGCTGAACTTGGGATTCACTCTTGTGCCCCCTTTTGTAACCTTCTTGGTTACTACTCGTTGGATGGTATGCTGAGGACCACCTCATTAAAATTTCCACTAATAATAAAGCCTTTGCACATTATTTTCAAGCCACCTCCACTTGGGATAATGTCATCCAGAAAATTCCCATAGTGCATTTCTATGTATTCTATAAGAAACACCTGGATGAGTTGTTAAGTGGAAGTCTTGGACAATACAAATATTTTTTTCCCATAATGCTATTAGAACCACATGTTCCTAGTCCTTATATTTGGCCTCTCTCTTTAAAGCTCCACTTTTGCGTTTGGAAATGTGGAAAACTGTATAGAAGGTCAGATTTAACCAATAATAATTTTTCAATCTTGACTTTGGGGTTCTCAACTTTGACTAGAAATAAATTAAATTTTAGGAATCCATTTATAAAATTCTACATACCATTGGAAATATATTTAAGACCATATTTCTATCTAAGTGAGTCCATGTGTTGAGGTCATTCTCTATATAAGAAATGGCTCCAAACTACTCTGCATCATCTATATATTTTCCTTTACAAAGTTTGAGTTGATCTTCATTCTTATTTCAATCACTGCCCTTTCCTTCTTCATAATCACCTTTTCCATCAGCATGCTTTGCTATAAATAATTCATGGTATATAGTAGCTTACTCTGGGTATTAGGGTATTGTAGTGGATAGTGCTGCGTAGCAGATTATTGTCTCCTTTCCCATCAGATAATGTTTCCACTCACCTTAAGTGTTTCACTGAGAATATATCTCCTTGTCTTAAGTGGAGTAGTTGATAACTACAAAAAAAATATTTCATAATTATAACATACATGCCTTACTCCCTCATCAATATCACTCCCATGTACCCTAAAATGTGTCTCACTTGAAAAGGGTTCTTGTAAGTTTGGTAATTCTAAAATTATTTCTTAACTATTATTATTATTTAACTCCTCAGACCTGTATTCACCCATTCCTACACTAAACTCTTTCCATGTTTTGTGGAGATGAGTGATGATACTACTAATAATGAGGGTATGAGTTTCCTTGGGTATTGTGCTACCCCAAAAGCTCCTTAACTTAGAAAAGGTGTGAGGCAAGTACCACTTCCATCATGGCCTCATCTTGAAGGATATTCTTCCACTGTCTCTCTCCACCTATCCTTTACATACACCAAATATTATTGTGCAACTAAAACTTGTAGATTTTCAGTGCTTCTTCTTCTCTACAATACCGACATAAAATGTGATATGTCTCTCCCATGCAAAGTCCTAACATAAAAGTGTGCAAAATATCATTCATTAACCTTAGAAATGTAGTTGCTAGATTGCATATTCCAAATGGCATGACTAATCTCTCATATAAACGTTACCTAGTTTTTTGAAATTAATCTTCTATGTATCACCTTTCTTCTCTAAATCGAATGTGGTGATAAAAGTATAAGTCTAGCTTGGTATAGTATTTCACTTGTTGAAAATGATCTATTAAATCATTCTGATATATCGACGGGGTGCTTATTCTTAGTGTATTTTTGTTGATGTATAATCTATATGTATTTTCTAAGTCCCTTCATCCTTTGTACAATGATGGTCTAGCTTCCACATGGTCATTTACTCAATCAAATGACACCATGTTTAAGAATTTTATACAATTGTTTCTTCACTTCACTTTATTATATAATAGAATTCTTGTAGAACCCAATGTTTCGAAATGAGGTCAAGCAATAATTGGATCTCATGTTCCACTTTCGCTTGGGTCGTATCCATTTAGGGTCCTAGAACATATCCCTATATTCCTATAGAAAATCTTAGGAGTTATTATTTTTATTTCTTAATGTACTCCTCTAGGGATTCCTTTGCTCTAGCTATTTTCTTTTATAGACCGATTTTCTCTTCAAAATAGTAAAACATGATTCTTACTAGAGGTGGTCTTTTGTTTTCTTTGTTAGCACTTACCAACGAAATTTTGGACTTCCCCTTTGTCCATGTTGGCGATGAATTATTTTCATCCTAGGCAAGACGATAACAATTGGGTCTATGCATAAATATTTCATCCCACATGTACATATAGAAGACTTTGAAGCAATAATCACATGTATCAGGGGGACCACTTTTAGTTATATTTCATCGTCAAAACCAACACTTTTAAAAAATTTGATTTCACACTATTTTTTTACCTTTATTTCTAGATCCTTATTTACCCATCTCAATTGATATGGGCTTGGACGATCTGAAACCTCCAATCTGATTTTATTGAATAGCCCCAAACTGCAATGATATTTTCTGTGAGGCTGAGTTAAATAGAACATTAATGTTGGTGTTTTTAACCTATATTTGCTATGGAATATTATAGTATTTTCATTCTCTTCCTAGTGTTGAAGGCTACTCAAATTCACCTCCTTCTGCACTAACGTACATCGATCTTCTCATTCACACCCAATATGCTTCTAGCCTATTTAGCCAATTACTTAATTTGAGGATTATTCTTCTTATTCCATTTCATTTTGTTCTTCAGGTTGAGCTTTGGATAAACTTATATCATTTTTTCTTTATATGATTTTCAACGTTAGAATAGTTGTAGTGGTTGTTGGGATTTTTACCCCTTTGGTATGTTGGCTATTAATTTTTTTATCTTTTTTCGCTTTGAATTCTTCTTCCTCTGTAGAAGCATCCTGAAGTTCTCCTTTTCTTCAATCCACTTAATTTCCATTTCTTCGGGCCTATGTTCTCCGGTATTATTCTTGTACAAAGCGCGTCTCCCAATATAGGCTTGAACAACATCTTCTTCCACAAATAGTTGTGTAGACCCCCTAGATACTTCAGAACATTTAGGATATTTGGGGAGATACCTATAATTATAGCCATCTTTCTAAAATTCTATGTTGTGCTCTATACTTTTCCCTTGCTTTTCATGAACAGCTCCCATTGGTCCTATACATACATCATAAGGTAAAATGGTTACTTTATGAGGGGTTTTAAAGTCCTCAACTTAGTCACTAGAGGATCTTCGTCCAAAATCAACGTCTCTTGCATTTTCCCACTAGATCGAGGATGACCCTCTAATTTCAAGTTTTGCATAAATGAAATATTATGTTCTTCCTCTATACAAGAGAACATAAAGTAAAATTTTAATTATTGCAACTAATGATGTTATCTTAAAACATCAATATCACCTTGAGTCTGGCTTGATATGAAGCACTTCCATTTTAACTAGGCACTATGAATAGTTCACGAAACTTAAACTTGGGTGATATTTTTGGGTTCTTTCTTCATCTCGTTTGTTTTCTTTAATATCTATATATTTCCTTTGATAGAACCTTTGCATTAGGACCTTCCTTCCTTCTATGAGTATCCTAGTCTTATTGGTCAGGGCCTGCATGTGTGGAGGCTCACATCAAAGGTTCCATATGTCCACAGCTTTCTCCTCTAACCACATTAAACCTATACGTTACTATCGAGGGGTTTATTCACTAATTCATCATCCATGAATAGGGTTTTGTGAATTGTCTTAGTAACTTATTAGGATCCCCTATAACTCCCCACAATATACGTAAAAAAATTGGTTTGATACATATATAATCAATAAATTATTGTGGATATTCTACTAGATAATTCGTGACAAGAGATCTACTAAAATATATTAGAAAATATAAAAGCTAGACCATGAAGGTTTATTTCTCCTTATATTTATGGAATTTTGTTTGAAGGTTTATGTGAATAAGTTTTGAATAATTAGAAATTGGAATTTGAATCCATAGTTTCATTTTTTAATTCAATACTTCGGGTCACAATCCGACCCACGTATGTGTGAAAATTATAATCATGCCAAAAAAAGAACAAAAAAAATAAAATATCATAAACAACAATTGACACAATATATATCCTAGATCCCCCAAGGATTGTGCCCAGTGAGCATTCGCCCCCTCCACCCACCTTGACATGATTCCAACTGCTGAAAAGAGTACATAACTCCCTATATACTTGGCACATTATATGAATTTTGATCACTTCATTAATCATGACATGATGTCGGCACAAAGTTAAACACTTAATTTGATTATTTTGGGTGGAATAGGGATGTATAAGAGGAATCAAAAGGGGAATTCTATCACATTTGAAAATATTGATGAAAAAAATTGTGATGGTACACAAAATTGTATTTTATCTAGGAAATGAACCAACATCTTCTTCTTCTCGGATGAGGGTAATGGCAAACCGATTGCATATGCTTGGAGTTTTTTTCCCAAATTGTTGTTATGACTCATTGGTTTTCTTGCAATACTAGTAGTGTTTATCCTCTCATTTCAACAATGTATATCTAGGTTTGGAACAACTAACCTACTTTTATAAGTTTCTATTTATAATATGCTCTAATTAGACGATGTCTTAACAAGCCAATACTCTTTAAATTATGTTACTATTCTAGTTTCCCTTTAGGAAGATTTGTAGAAGACATTTTTTTCCTATGTAATCCTCATTTGATGTAATGAAAAGTTCCTAAATTCAAAAGAAAAAATATATATCCCGGGAAACCCTTTTAGGAGAAAACCCAACTAGAAGGTGAGGATTCTATGCTCTCTTTTCTTTGAACAAGAAATGGATACCAGTACAAATAAGTAAGGCATGTGGCCCATGAGCTATTATAGTGCACACATCCTCTCTATATGCTCTACGCCTATCCTTTTTGACTAATTTTTCTCGTATATGGAACAAAATGTATAGAAAAGAATGGAACCCCTTTTAAGGATAGTGGTCCAATTATAACACAACCTAGAAGCTTACTATAGGCTAGGTTTGAATCCTTAAAATATTAGTTTAATGTTATAATGACTCTTATGGATTTTTTATTCATCATTATCACATGGCCATCCCTTTTCCATAAATAATGGAAGGCGACATGGAATTCTCTTGAAGTGTGTTTGTTAAAATGGAAGGAATCAACCGAGGTTGCATAAGTTTTGCATACATAATATAATTGAATGATTCTTGTGTCATTGGAAAGTTTCTATGTGTATAATAGAAAATTTTACAGAGAAACGTTTACTAGGAAAATATTTACTCCGAAAATTCCATTAAATGATTCAAATTGTTCTGAGGGTTTAGAACCTCAGTTGCAAATTGGGTCATGCTGATAAATATGGTCCTGTGAGTTTATTCCTCCACTTTTCCACTCTTAAAGCATAAATATGGATGAAAAGAAATAGAATTATATAATCCTACCATTACCTCTCTTCCATTTATTGTTTCTTCTCTAATATTTTTTACTTTACTTCTCTTTTGATTTCCTTGAAGCTTTCATAATTGCCAAGACTATAATTTTCCATGGAAAATTTAGTTTTGAAAAATAATATTGAATAAATTTATGTCATGAATATGGAAAAAAATGAAGGTGAAAATGGTCACATGTTACATATTTTATGTTATTCATGAGGATTACATCATTGGTAAGAGAACCCTTGAATCACCGATGGAGTCCATCATCTACTACAACTAGATTGGAGTTCTTAGTTTTATATTTATTTACGAAGTAAAGTAAAAATAATGTTTGTAAGTTACGATTTGTCTGAGATGACAATATTAATTGTAGCTCTTTTGATGAAAGTAATGTTCAAGGAGTATGGTGTGACTAAATAGATGAAATTAGAAAATATTTTATAGAAAATCTATGTAAAGATGGTGGAAGACTTGTAATGTGGTAACGAGGATAAAAATTGTAATTAATTGTGTCTTTAGGTGTGGAATTTCGATCCTTTTGATTAATTTTGTACGGAAGTGTGAGAATTTATGCTTTGTTTTCTCATTGCAAGTAGAATTACTTTCCCTTCAATTATGTTCCTACATAGAAATTCATATGCATAAGAAAAATATAAAGAAGATGATGGTGTGGATTTAGATGATAGTGATAATATTGACAATTATCTATCAAAACATGATTAGCTTGGATTGGGTCAAGATTTATAATTTGATTTATGTACTCTCATAATTAAGCTTATTATTTATTTTGTGACATGTTAGTAGGCCACTTATTTGTAAGGAGATCATATATTGTTGTATACATTTGCATAAGGCTCTCATTTCAATGGCTGGAAAATAGACCACCTATTACATAGGAAAACATGGCAATTGTAAAGTAAATTACTATGAATTTATAGATATATTTATTTAATCATATGTATCCATATGTATTAACATATTTATTGCATAGGTAAAGGATGATAAGCATATTGTTTAATAAATCATTAATAATAAGTGAAGCAATGTAAGTGATAGAAAAGAAACTCGGAAAGATATGCAACACTTAATTCTAATTATAGCATGATATAAATATGATACATAATGGTCTATGCATTATCCGTGATAAAACACATGGCACAAACTGAAACTTCCATCATTGCAAAATGAAAATGTGATTCAATATAGATCAAAACATCACAATGAAAAAATTAATACAGTCAACTCAAGATTCCCTTGATGCATAGATTCCATTCATTCCTTCATTAAAAAAAAGGGAAAAAAATAATAATAAAGGATCACACCAATTTGTGAACCTTGGGACTCATATGTGATGAACAAAACATGAATCTTAGGAAAGAAATATTGTCATAATTTCTTTGTGCATTAGAGTTTTAGATCAAACACATAAAATTGAATAAATAAATAAATTAATTAAAAAAATAAAATAAATAAATAAAAAAATAAAAATAAAATAAAAAATGTAATCAATATAAAATTAATGTAACAAATGTTTAAATGTTTAGTAAAATATAAAGGAAATAGTGATCAGCTCCTTTTTAAAAATTAATATTTTATCCAAGTCAAATATAGATTCCAACAAAATAAATTAGAAAGCGAGTTATGAAAACAATCAATTAAATGGTATTGGTATTCTTATTTGCAAAAAATTAATGTATATTCCCAACTTTTCAATCTTGAGGAGTACCATGCATGAAATGCATAGATGCCATATTCTAGCCATCTAATCTACCAAAAATAGTTTCTATGGAATCAGAAATACTTTTGGCCTAGGATGAAGGGATATTTTACCAATACATTGTTATATGAATGGAATGTTATTATTTTAAGGATAAACCCCAGCACCCATATAGGTTTAAAACTTTATCTGCTTCCAAAATGGAAAAAGGGATGTAACAAAAATGGATTTTATTACTAGCTTTCCAAAGTGGCATTATTTTCTCATAGTTGTAGTGGATAAATTAACCATTATATTCATGTTAATATACTTGTAACATTGGGGACATTGCAAAAAAAGCCATGATATAGGCATGGGTACCTAATGCAATTATCTCCCATAAGGATGTAGGTAACTTCTAATTTTTAGAGAGTCCTTTTAAAACTTGGGTACCAAGATTAATTTTAAGCGATACTTACCATGCATAGATAGATGGGTAGACTAAAAAAGTGAATTAAGTGATTGAAGGTATGCTTCTCATGTATGTGATGGATAAACTATCCAAAGGGGAAGAATATTTATGCCTAATGTATTTTGAATGCAAAATGGGAATCAAGGGTCATTAGGAATGATTATGTTTGTTGCTTTATTAAGTATAATATATATTAATATGGTGATATAAGATAACATGGTGAACATAATTGTGCTTAGGTTATAAACACTCAAGGAAATTGAGCGACAAATTGATAGAATTAGGAAGAACATGAAGACAACACAATATAGGCAACATAATTATGTAAATAGTAATAGAGAACATATATAATTCATGGGGATATTGTCTTCATTAGGGTGAATATAAGGAAGAATTTCCTAAATATTGTTAGTTGTGACATGTTGGCGCTAGATACTATGAGACATTCAAAGTCCTAGGAAAGGGCCAACTACATATATAATTACATTTCTTACTAACATTAGAATTCATAATGTTTTCATGTTTGTTTGTTATATATATATATATATATATGTACATAATTTAAACCATGTGATTGATTGAGGCTGTGATAGGCGAAATAGAGGGAGAGTTGTAAACAAAGCTCGATGTATCATTAATAAGGAAATTAAAATTTCTTCAAAACTAAACTTGAAATAGTTAAAAATATTTTGGAAGTATTTGATCCCAATTTGGTTATATGGCATATTGAGGACATTATGAAGAAGGAATATCATTTTTTTTAACTTCAAATATACTAAGGTTGGTGCTTTTCCAAGGGGAGCGATTCTGCTAGTTTAACCCATGGAATGAATTAGATCGGGTCATAATAGAAATTTTAAATATGTGGTTACAAAGGATGAAAGTGGATCCATCTGAAAAGCTTAGATTAAAAATCCCATCCGCACATGATGTAAATATGCTAATATGAATTCCTAGTGCAAATCTCAGAATAAAGGCCCTTGTAAGGATATGATGTAAATTCTTTAAAATATATTTATAAAGATCATGTATGGTAGGATTTAAATGGTGATATATATATATATATAGATATATATAGGCATCATGTATTTTCCATAGCAGTGCACTTTAAATAAAGGCATTCACCTCATTGACTTGGAAATCAAATCATTGAATGTGTGCATAGGCTGGGGAGAAAATCCACCTCATGTAGTTGTTAAGGAATGATATAAGTGTAATCATTATCAATGAGCATACAATTTTTTAATCCTCAAATTAGAAGGGAATTCATTCACCATTTCTTAAACTCTCTCATGATGCTTCATTCCATCATGCTCCCATGCACTATGCTTTATATTGTGTTTTTCATGGATAAACAACTAACCAATCAAAAATTGACCCCAATTCAATGCTATGAAGGAGGGTACAGGCTTTGGATGAGAGAGATGGATATAAGTGAGCATAGAGCCCATATTGTATTTATTTCTCATTAGATGATGTTATTCCTTGAAGCTCCTAAGAGAGGAATTCAACACATTAGTCTTTCCTCTAATTGAATGTACATAAAAGAGAACAGTATCCTCGGGGCACTATTCTATAAAGAAAGGGAAAATATTGCTTATTACGTGTATGGTAGTGGAAGATACGCCATGGTGGTTTTCTAGTTGAATGATATTTTAGATATCTTTTTAGTGGGCATATTCGTTGAACCATGAGAGAATATGGGTTGGGGTGAGAGATCTAGAAGTAAATAAACAGTTTAATACATGGGAACATAGCCTCGCTAAGGGATGGTACAAGTACTAGATGACTATTGTTCGATGAAAAAATGTTTATATATACATATTAATGAAATATATTCTATTAAAAGATAAATTCTATGTAGTTATTTACGAATATAAAATTAAAAGATTGGTGATAATTCTGACTGTAAGGCGTCACTATTTCAAAACAACTCCCCTAACTACCACTCTATGTTTGAGCCATTGGATCAAATGTTAGATGATTGAAATGTTTTTAGGCCATTAGATCAACTAAATATTTTTTTATATATGTTTTTTATAATGTTAGTTTTTATCTTTTTAATAAGTTAGATTGAATTTAGGTTTTGGTTATTGGTTATTTTTAAGTTAAAATGTTGTTATTAAAGATTTGTTAGATTTTAACCTCAATTTTTTAATAAATTTAAGTGTACTTAATAAAACTAGATTTAACTTAGATTAGTTTAATGAATAATTTTTTTTTGTAAAATACATAAACATTAAATTTTTGGGTCCATAAGAATAAATTTTTTATTTATAATAAAATTTATATCATAAAATTAAACTCCCCACAAAGGCTTAATTAATTTATATTACATGGATAAAAAACAATATAAAAAAAGAAGGAAAATAACTATTTATATATTTAAATATTACATTTTGTGCTACTATGCTCTCCAACAAGTATGATAGAAAGGTTGTAATGTCATGTTTAACCCATTTGACTATGTCAAATTACACAAAATAAAAAATAAAAGCAAGTTAATAAAAATATTGACATATTATGAATATTTTAACTAGGTCAAAATACAATAAAATAAAAAAAAAATAAAAAAAAATGATAAACTATAAATACGACCCATGGTATTAACGTGGTGATAATTATGTGGAATGTAGTTTCTTTATAGGGGGAACTAAGATGGCCTAAATCAATCTTAACTACGGATCTAAACTAATTATTTAATAAAATTATTTTTAAATGTTTATAACCATTGTTCTTTTAAAATTTTACTTAATAAAATGTATCTAAATTTTCATACATCCAAATATACATAGCTTTTCTTGTTACGTATTATTTTTTTGTTACAACTATTTTATTATTCCAAAAATACATGATTTTCTTTGTTATATATTATTTATGTTACAACTATTTTATAATTCATGAGTATTATTTCTTAATATATAAAAAATTAAATTAATAATGATTTTTTTAAAATATGTGATCTTTTTTAAATTTCCAAATTATTTTAGAGGACAAGATTTATCTTGAGCAATAATGATGAATGTTCGTAATTCTCATTTATTAAATAACACTAAATTTACCTTTAAAGTGGTCGATAACAATTATGCTGTATCAAATTCAAGGATATAGAAGAAAGGAAACATGGTGAAGAGAAGCTTCAACCTTACAAAAAGCCCTAAAAATCTATAACCTTGAATGTATGGAAGTCATTTCAGTGACACACATGAGAAGTGCAATGAAAAATCTTCAGAATTTGGAAAATGTCACGAAGTTTATCTCATGTTCCATTCATTTAGGTCTGAAGTATATAGGAAGAAAGAGAAAAGCATGACAATGGATACTTATCAAGAGAATGTATGATTATTTAGAAGGAAACGACGTTGACAATGCTATGGAGGACCAAATAGCATAATTAAAAATAGAAGAAGAGGACTCTTTAGAAAAAGGGTTACTCAAGGATTTTGGAATCTAGATGAGCTACATTATCTCAGCGGTTAAGCAAGTGCTAAAAAAGAAATGAGAAAATAGTGATATAGAGACAATTTATTCATAAACAAGAAAGCTAAGGAGTATAACCCAAGCTAGAGTTATGGGAAGAGAAACATTCCAATTATAAAAGGAGGATTGAAAGTTACATTAGTAGTAGTTCACTGAACATAATTCTCTACACCGCTTATTTTGGAGGAGAAATTTCTACTACTACCTCATCAATTGAAGAAGGCCCACATGAGAAAATCAAAGGATTCTCGGTGCTGGTTTCATTTAACATTCAATCACTCTTCTCTTTTTAGTCTAGTAGTCTCTTTACCTCTGCCCTTAAATTCAATGACTCAGAAAATACTAGACAAGACACTTACCTATTGCAATTAGTTGAAAAAAAAGGTATGTATAAAGGGTCATAGGGAGGAATATATTATTTAAAAGATCGGGAAAATAATTTCATTTCAAAACATAAATGTACTATCACTAGGGAAGGGAGTTATTACATTTAAAATTTGTTCCCATTCTTGTCACTACAAAATTTGATTGTTTCTTTTTATTTGATAGGAAAATAAATGATCTTTAAAAGCCACTAAAGTCTTGAATTATGATCCTTAAAGAATTCACTAGATTCTAGACTATGAGCTCATTTTTCTTCTTAATTTTAGGTCTTCATGATGTTTGTTATTAAAGGCTGAGGTGAAAAGTTCCAAAGAAGTGGAATATTATTCATTCAAAGAGGAGTTATGGAAATATGATTGTAGATAATATATTAATATAAATTATACGAGATTGAGATTAATTAATCATCCCCAAGGGTTAAAAATTCTCTTATCCATAAAATTGACGATTAAGATAACTCTATGCTCTATGTTCAAATGATAGGTGAAGCAGGATTTAACATACTTAAGCTTCTTAGTAGTCTCTTATGAAGTACAAAATGTCACCGTTATAAGTTTTTATTCCATTAAATAATTCTAATTATAGAGCGAGTCGAGTTACAGAGTAGTATCGAGAGGAATTCAACATTGCGAATGTGATAGAAGCAAATAATTTCGTGGAAGGGGAAATGCACTTAGCAATTCATAAAAGCCAAGTGCATTCTTCATGCGGAAAAGAGAATAAACATCGAGATTTCATCATATAGAGGTCTTGAGTACTTTTCCGAATGTATATCCATTATGAAAAAACACATCTTACATGCAATTAATTACAAAGACGTTGTTCCACATCATTTACCGGTATAGATATTTTTGATTTTAAGGTCCAATAAACATAATTCTACAACCCTTATTTTGGAGTATCGATTTAGGGCAAAACAAATTTCCTGCTACCTCTTCTTTCTTATATGCTATTCTTTCTATACCATAACCTTACGGCATTTCCTTTGTAACATGTGGTGCAATTGCTAGTATAAAAATATATGCATATTTAAAGTTATATACTTTATTCTATTTAAATATGATCATGAACATTTTAAGTGGCCTGAAATCTATGAATTCATGGTTATTTAATTCCATTAAAATTTTATTGTTTTACCTATCCACATTTTGTGCAATTATGAAAGTGTATGCAATTACGTACTTTCATTGGAGACATTGGACAATTTTAATAGCTGATTCAATTGTCACGTCTATTATGGTTAAGTGCATGGGAGGAGGACATTACTACCATAGTTGAGCATCCTTATATTGAAGGATTAATTAACTATGAAAAAAGAGATAGGAAGATATTAATAAAAGCATACTTAATGTTTTCTAACAATCAATCTAAAATATATGTAAGGTGCAAAGTTAAAATTCATAGGAGGTTTCCAACAATCAATCTAAATATATGAAAAATGATATAGGGAAGATATTAAAAAAACTGTACTGAATGTTTTCTAACAATCAATCTAAAATATATGTAATATGCAAGTTAAATTTCATAAGAGGGTTTTAGCAATCAATCTAAAATATATGTAAGATTCAAGTTAAAATTCACAAAGAGTTGATATGTAAGATGAATATATTTCACAAGAGTTTATAAAATTCAATTAAAAAAATAAGTAAAATGTAAAATTTTCATCATCACATCTATTTAAGGGTGGAAAACATTTTTCATGGATTCATCTAACCATAATTGTAATGACATGGCATATCAAAAGTTATATACGAGGGCCAGTAGGAAGGTAACTATCAGGCTGTATATGAACAAGAATGAATTTGCAAGGCTGTTGTTGGGTGCCATCTCCACTTTGGCAATGGGCTAGGAAGAAATGTTACAAGCCCATAATAGTGCACTCATGCTTTCTTTGGATTCATCCACAGCCACCATAACGGTATTGCATTTCTCTTCTATTTTTTAAGTGGGAGTTTTCCACTATACTGACTCTAGTCCAGCCTTGGGGGAATTCTTACAAAGCTAGGACTGCACGCAAATATAGAAGGGTTTATAATATATATATATATATATATATTCTGGCTTTGGGGGAATTCTTACAAAACTAGGATGGATTATATATATATATTAAAAAGGGCTTCTCTTTTCTCATGGAAGCATATGGTTGGTTGGTTTAGTTTGATGACCATCGATTGCCTATGATTATTAGTGAGCACACACCAATCAATATATTAACGTGTCACAGAGACTTTCGGACTTATAATCATCATGAGCCTAATTTACATAATGTTCATGTTTACTAGACACTTTACTTGAAGTAGACACTTTTATAGTTAGAGTTGTTAATTTAAAAATTTGTAGTTTAACAAGACATGTGGGTTTTTGATACTTCTAAGTCTATTTTCAAATAAAAATAAATAAAAAATTAGTCAAACACTCTCATAATTGAATTTCTTGAAAATTTTTCTTAGAGCATTTTCTACATGCTATCCAACTATTAGTTATAATAAAGCAAAACTCTAACTCATGAGAAACCCAAGATTCCGTATTCATCTCCAATTTGAAAAAAATGGTATATTTGGAATGACACATTTTAATGGTGTATTTTAAATTAATTGGATTTTTTTAATTAATTTTGAGTTATATGATATAATTTTAAGTAAGATGGTAAATTTTCATTTTATAAAATATTTTTATAAATAAATAAACAAGTCTAATGCTTTAACTATTTATAGATATTTAAAATTCAAAATTTCTATAAATAAAATTTAAGATTTCCCAAAAATTACCAAATTTCAAATAAAATTCGCCAAACTAAAAATACAAAAATATATAATAATTAAAGCACACATTTTAAATCACTAGATACTGCAACGTTTTGAAATTTGATGACACCTTATATAAGCTGACCGGTATTAGGCTATTAAACTCTGTTTAAGTATATTTTAAGTATATTTTGATTGCGAGTTTTATCCCAAACCAATGTTGTGCTACCAACTTGTCAGGGCATGTAATCCACGCTAACACCCTTCTCCCATCCATGATCCTATAAATCATTTTTTATGTTTTATAGAGGAAGTAGAATAACGCCATGCCATGTGGTGCCCCACCATTTATGACAATTATTATATCGTGGTCTTTGGTGGCCTATCCTCAAGTGCATCACATGGAAAATTTGAAAGGAGGTACGAAATAACAATATTAAGAAAAAGGAGCCATTGATTGATTAAAATATTTTATAAAATAAAAAATCATTATTAGCTTCCAATTATAGAGTGACACCATAATTAGCTTTCCATTTACGTTATTTAAGGTTATATAGCTCATAAATTAAGATTAGAAATTGATAGGTAAAACGTTCGTTATAAGTCACTCTGTTTTTCAAATTTCATCTCCTAGGATGTACAATAAAGTTTAGGTAACAATTTTTACACTACATTATTTATTTATTTATTTTTGCAATTTTGTTATCATTTGTGTTAGTTAGGTAAAGTTGGAAAATTAATTCCAAATCTCAAGTAAAAATTACAAATAATTCAATGATTTAATGGTAGGTAGATGTTAGTTAAATTTTGTGTATGGAGTCATACTCACTTTTATTTTGGAAAATGGATGGGAATGTAAGGAAGTGGTGAGATAAACCTATTTATTGTATTGTATTTAAGTGGTGTGGTAGACATCTAATTCACTTGAAAACCAAAGATGTCGTGATAGAATCTCTCTTTATCTTCAAAGACAATTAGTGGATTGATGGAGATAGGATTGTAAACTTTTATTTTATCTCAAGATGAAAGGGTATTGAGCTAGGTAGGTAGATGCATTAGTTGACTTTTGGGTTTTTCTAATAAAAGATGTTTGTATACGAATGATCTTAGGTACGAAACGCGAGAATGTCACAAATTCAAAGACATCATGACATGCCTTCTCTTCTTATTTGCATGTGTATGAAGAGATCATGACAATACTCCTCTTTACCAATAGTCACATGTGTCTCAAGTCACATAGGTAAAGTGATGAGAAACTTCTTGTTGATCCATTGATGATACCTATTAATATATGGAATAGCATATTAAATTTTATTTTTGTTCTTTATTGTACGTTTTATGAGAATAAATCAAATGAACTTAATGGAAATAGTTATCATCAAGCTGCTTTCTTTCTCTATGAGGAAACTTAATATCGATGTGGATTCAAGGATAGTCATGACATTGAGAAGGAATACCAAGAATTAGTAGTATTGTTCTTTCGATATGGTACTATAGTTGAGTGTTTAACCTTATAAAAGTGTGAGATATCTTCCTCTCCCTCTTATGATTATAGATATATAGCTTCAAAGGGTTGAGTTTTCTCCAAAGACTAGATAAGATTCAAAGGGTGGATCACTTTTCCCTCCCAATATAAGCAAGGTCTAGCTCACCTCACCAAAACTTCAAGTTCTCAATTTTTTATTTATATGATATGGTGGGATACTTTGGATTCACCTTAAGCATGTAATTTATAATCAATTAAAGTAGTGTGAAAACAAGGATAGGGAAAGGTAGTGACTACATGGTGGTTAGGACACATAATTGGCACATGTTTATGCTCATAACATTGAATCCCTCTTCAACATTCCTATCAAAAGATGCGGCGATGTCCAAGTTAAAATTAACGAGTCACCTATATTGTAATTAATCAACAATTTATTGCATAATTAATTTGGCATGTGAAAATTAAAATTAAAAAGCGATACACCATGCTGATGTTCATATCTTGATAAATGTAAAATGAGTATAGATGGTCAATTGATCCAAATTGGATTTGCACAAAGGCAATTAGCTATCAACATAGGCTCTATGATGATCTAGATAGGAAAGGTTTGAGGTTACAAATGTGGAAGGAGAAAATGTTGGTAGCATGAAGGACCCCATGCCATCACAATTGGTGTCCACTAGTGCATTAATACCATATAATCAAGCTAGCATATGCAAAGTACGGTTGAAAAAAAAAGTATTTGAAAACATGTATACCATGTATTTTAAAAATAAAAATATGAGAATTTTTCCCCAATTGTGATGAAGATAAAATACAATAAAGGACCAATGAGCTTAGGGAACTTAAGGGGGAGAAATGATCTTAGGGAAACTAAAGGGTTAGGGTACTTAACATTCTAACTTCCCCTATTTGAGCCATCCCTCCTATACATCAATTCCCCATAAAAGAAGAAGGGTTATTTAGCGAGGAAGCAAAATGTTATCTTTGATTTCCCTTGTGAAGAATGAAGAAAAACTAAAGAGACACATGGTACAGCAATCTGTACATCTCATAGAAAAAGAAATAGCCCGGTCGAAGCAACATGAATGTTGGTTTCCTATTATTAGGGTTTGGGCCTATTGTTTGAAAGTATGAAATTATTTATCTTTTTGTTCTTATTCTATTTTGTCTATTTTATTAGTTTTAATATGGTTTTTAATGAGACTCCTCTATGATTTTAATAAATGTCAATTAGTGGTAGTGGTTTAGAGAGTTTAGTTTTTAATGAAAATAATGTGTTTTGTTACATTCATGGTTTTCCTTCTCTAATATAGCTTATGATAACACCTTCCTTTCCACCATTTTAATTCTTCCTCAATATGAGAGGTCAATGGTTTCCATCTCTGTCATTGCATTTCTATAAGGTTTCCGAATTAGGTTTTTTAAATATTTTCTAGTGTTGGTAGAAACCCCATAAACCCATTGCTGTTAATGGATTCGAACTCTAATTTCAATGGAATTAAGGCCATGTGTTTTCCCCTTGAGGCCAAAATACACTCCCAACAACCAATTTGAGGTTGTATGATATTTTTGTAGCCCATATAATACTATGGGGTCATCTCATACTTACTAGTGTACAAATCAATAACATTCCTTGTGTTTTGGTTGTTCCATGATTATATACCATCGTGGATTTTTTTTTCTTTCCTTTCTTGACCTTAACTTATTATTTGGTTATAATTGGTAATTCTATGGCTTAAATGAATTAGTAATACATTTTTGATGCTAAAGGGTTACTTAATAATGAAGGAACCTCATGTGCGTGTGTGGATATGCATATATAAAGATCATGTATTCATTATGGAGGACATGATTTGGATGTATGAATGTTTGGGAATTTAGAGGAGTTTCTCCTATTGTTATCTATATTTTATTTTTACTCCAATATCGTATTGGTTTACATGGTTTTTCTACATTTGGTTTTATGTCTTTGGATGATAACATTTGGCATCAAATTATATGAATCTATAGTTTCTTTGCTTCAAACGGGTCATCCTAGTATTTTCGTTATAATTCTTTTACGAGACATTCGAATAGGCAGCATTTTGAGCATCTTGAGAATTAATCGTTGGGCACACTTTTTTTAAAATAGTATATTTTTGGGTCTTTGTAATTTTAGAGTTGCATGTTGTGGACACTACCTTTTTTGATTGGTTCTTAAATCTATTTCAACAAGTCATCTCTATAATTTTCACTACAATAATTTTCGGGGCATTTCAAATGGTGAATTTTTGATAATATTGAGAAGGAATCTCATGGTACACCTATTAAATTGTAGATTATGGATCACTATGTTTTTAAAGATATACCCTATGAAAGTTAGGGTTTGTGAATGAGCTTGAAACTAGCTTCAAAAGTGATCGTGGAAACTTTTATATAATTTCTTTCTGGAAAGATCGAAAACATGAAGCTTTAAGAATATTGAAAATATATCATAGGGAACACCTAGTAACAATTTCATATTTTATGGAACTACACTTCTAGAGATATACCCTATATAACATAGGGTTTGTGAAGCATCCTGAAATCAATTTAAAACTACTAAGCTTGACATTTTCACTATATTTATTTTCTTGTGATCTTGCAAGCTATAAAATTTTCATAGATTTGAGGAAACATACAAAAGTATCACGAAGTAAAAAATTTGGAATTAGAATTGAAAAGCTGAAACATGGCATGCTTTACAAATTAGCTTTGGGAAGAGGTTAAAAATCAACAAATTGTGCGAAAACGCATAACCTTCACCTAGTACATCAAATTTTGATCAGACATATGGAATTGCATAGAAGACATACTGATTACTACGAGGTTGAAATTTCATATTCCTAAGGGTTAAAAGCTTGCATGTGGATTTACAGAAAGATTGGGTAGTTGAACAATATACAAATCAAGGTTTCAAGGTACATTAACTTCAAGTTGCCATATCTTTTGATTCGGATATGTTTGATTAAGGTGATTCAAAATTTATTGTAAATTGAAAACATATAATATTATCTTGGTAAAATGATAATAATCATCTTAGATCATTATTGATAACAAATTAAACTTATAATTTAAGGGTGTGATGTAGACCTCAATTATGAATCAATGGTAGTAACAATATTTATGGGAGATGATAAATATGAACTCAATATTACGGCATGATTGAGAATAGAAAATATAAACATCATTTAGACCCTTTTTAGGAATTTTTTAAAGGCTTTTATGAAGATACTAGGTTGCACATCACATGGAAAATTTTTAAGAACTATTCTTAAAAAGAATGGATAAGGGACTCACAAATGGAAGCAATGAATAAAATTTAAGATGAATTAAAAGAATAAAAAGAAGAGATTGAAAAAAAGTTTCATGATATATATAACATATAAAACCTTAATGAATTTCTCATTAAGGAGATTCAACAATTAAAATAGGGAAAGAGTAGCAAAGGGAAGTGGAAAAATAATTGTTCAAAAAAATAATTGAAAAATAATAATGATGAAGAAATATGTAGATTTGGAAACCATAATAAGAAGCTACTAGATGACATAAAGAGATCAAAAGAATAAATAAACCTTGTCAAAGTGATGAATAATAAAGGACCTTAGATGTTAGGCCTAAAATACTTGAAGAGGAAATTTGCAAGAAGATTGAAGAAGCACTTGGAGATAGTAAGGTGAAATTAGAAATGAAATATATAATTGAACAAGGATGTCATAATTTGATAAATGTGATCACAACACAACTTCAAAAGTAGGAGAAGAGAATATTCAATAGGGCCACTAAAATATACTTGAAGGAATTGAAAAGGATGTGCATTCCAAATACGATGTTGTTTTCTCCAATGCTACGAAGTCCACGGACTACTTAAGGCATTCCAAATATTCCTATTGTTCAAGGCTACTCAAATTCACCTCCTTCAACATTGAGGTACATACGATCTTGTCATTCACACCAAATATGCTTCTAGCCTAGTTTTTTGAATCGTGGCCATGAAATTCTTCGTCTTATTACCTTTCATTTTTCTTAGGGTTAAGCTACTGGATTCAACTTACATCACTTTTCCTTTATATGTTTTTTCAATGTTGATGGTTGTAGTGGTTGTTAGGATCTTTGCAGTATGTTGTGCCGATTATTTTTTTATCTTCCCCCCATTTCACTTCTTCTTCCCCTCATTAGAAGCATCGCAGTGCTCTTTTTTCTTCAATCCACTTAATTCCCCTTTCTTCTAGCCTACATTCTCTAGGTATTTTTCTTGTACACAAGCCTCATCTACCAATATAGACTTGAAAAGCGTCTTGCTTCCACAAATAGTTGTGTAGACCCCCTGAATGTGGAAACATCTAGGATATTTGCGGATATACCTATAATTATAGCCATATTTCTAAATTCTATGGTGTGCTCTATACACTTTTCCTTGCTTTTGCAAGGAAGTAGTGCCCATTGGTCCTATACATTGATTATAATGTAAAATTGTGACTTTATGAGGTTTTTAGAATTTCCTCAAACTTAGTCACTAAGGATCTTCTTCCTACCTCAAGGTCTCTTTGTGGCTTTCCCGATAGATCGAGGATGACCCTCTAATATCAACGCATAAATAAATCTTATGTTATTCCTACATATGAAGAACCGCAAGAATAGAATTCTAATTACGCAACTAGTGAATTATCTTAAGAGCATAAATAGCACCTTGATCTGGCTTTTATGTTGACCTTCACTTCCATTTTTACTAGGGACTATGAATGGTTCACAAAAATCAAACTTGGCTGAAATTTTTTGTGTTCTTTATTCATCTCCTTTTTATTTCTTTAATGTCTTTATCTTCAATTTTATAGAAATTTTGGTAGAAACTTCATCTTTTACGAATATCTTGATCTTATTGCTCGGATTATCATGTGGAGGCTCACATCAAGTTCATATGCAACCTATTCCTCAATCACATAAACCTCTCCATTACACGATTAAGAGGGTTATTCTTCTTCTGTGCTTTTTCTTGTTCATCATCAGTAAGGTTTTGCGAATTTTTTCTTAAATGATATGGATCCCTATAACACCCCACAATATACCTAAAAAACATTGTTTGATATATATAATCCCATAAATTGTTGTGGATATTCCTTAGATAATTCATGATAGCAGGATCTAGTAAAATATATTAGAAAATATAAAATATACACTATGAAGGTTTATTTTTCCTTATATTTATATATATTTTAATTATTTTTATTGCATATGTGTTAAAATTATAATCATGCCAAAAAATATAAAAAAAAATAATACAAACAATAATTGACCAAGATATATCACAAGATCCCAAAGTTGCTTAGTGAGCATTTGGCCCCCTCCCCCCCACCCCCCCCCCTCCCCTTCCCACCCAACCTCCTTGATATGATGCCATCTCAATCGAGTGGCTATAACTCCTTTTATACTTGGCACATTATCGCACTTCCCAGTCACTTATTCAATCATAGCAAGTCATACAATATTAGTATCATTGATTATTTTAGGTGACACTGAATTATAGGACGAATAAAGGCGATTATATCACATTTGAAAATAGATGGAAAAATTGCAGTTTTTACCACAAACTAACCATTTATCTAAGATATGAATAAGATATTCTTCTCGGATGAGGTAATAGCGACCGATGCGGATGCTTGGAAATTTTCCAAATAGTTGTTATGACTCATTGGTTTTTTCTTGCAACACTATTGGTCATTTTTATATCCTCTCATTTAATTATGTATCAAGGTTTGGAACAACTTCCTTTATTTTTATAAGTTTTATTTATAGTATATACAGTTAGCGAGGTCATAACAATCAATACTCTTTAAATTATCACATAATTTTCCAAATATTTATAGTGAGGGTAACTCATCACTCACCTGGGTTTCATCTTGTCTTCATAGAATGGTTCATGAAATTGATGGAAAATACCTTGAAAATAAACTTTTAGGTCTAGAGCGCCCATGAGTCATGTCATGTCGGTCAAGTCACTCATTCCACTTAGTTTCGCATACCGCAGCCTCGATCAAAGATATGCCACTTGTCTACTTTTCCTTTGTTCGATAGCGAATATAGCTGGAAATGGAATATTTGTCTCGGAATGCGCTCCAATTCCATAGAAAATATGCCATGTTTTCGTGTATTCGTGCAGAATCATAGTTTCTGAAAAAACGAACATAGTGATACCATCAAAATTACGATCGTTGGGGTAAAGGTGAGGTCACCAATTGATTATCTGATACTTTGTATGTAAGATTGTAATTACCTTCATCATAACCTTTTTTTATCACATTTGGCCATTGTTCACTCAAATTTAGAATTACATTTTTAAATTCATCTCTAAAAATTTCTATTTCATCTATTGTTCGAGCCTTGCATGCAAAAGTCTGGTTCATATTTTAAAATTTGATTCACAACGCAAGTAGCTTTTGTTGTCTAGCATTTTTATCTGCAGTGTCGAGTTAGGGAAGCTTGATGAGGTTATAAAGAAGAATACAAAATGAGGAAGAAGGTGAAAAAGGAGGCTCTTGTGTGGAAATACTGAGCCTATGGACCTCGAAGGTATTAAATGAAGACCCTAGTTCCAACTGGATGCTTCAAAAATTTAGGATAACTCCTCAAGTTCTCTCATAAAATTCAAGGATTTCATGCCCACAGGACCTCAAGGGTTTTGCGATGGCCTTTGTTCCAAACCTCAAATGTGGGAGTTTTAAATTTTATGAGTATCGCGATACTCGCTTCACCAGACTCTGAGAGATACTAAGAAAAGGTTGAAGAGTGGTTAAACCCTTAAATTCAAAATCTCGAGCTATGAAAATTTTCAAACCATAGCACATTTGGTGACATGACTGTCTGACATCCTAGGATTTTTATGAAGGAAAATTATTCTAAGTTGTTTTTGTGGTCATAATTCCCTTTACTGTGAGAAGGTTTCATATGGTTTACATGCAATTTCGAACTCCTTTTACATTTCACTAAATGGCAGCCTTGATATGCCTTTCTCTTTGTTTAAAAGCTTAAAGATATGTCGCACTTAAGGTCCAAGCCAGGGTGAAGCATTGAGACATCGGTTTTTCACCATGGTATAATTAAACTCTGCAAATCTTTTGGAAGAATTGAAGAAATTAAAAAACTGAGATTGGACATCCTTCTTTTTCGTTAGTGGATATGAAGTTGATTCGGTGACACCTAAGAAGATTTAAAAGCCAAAAACAACTTAATCTCCATTGTGACAAATTTTTTTAATGAAGAAGAGGTAGACCCTATATTGGAGCCAATGGATGTTGAAGCACAACCTATACAAGAGGCAGATATTCCATAACCATCACCTCAGGAAACAAATAAAATTAGCAACCATGGTAGCGAGTAGGATAACTAGAAGCCAAACCATTTCCAAGGGAAATATTAAAAGACATCCTCAAGAAATAGACATTGAAGAAACTCCAATTGTCCAAGTAGAAGACATTGAAGGTTACAAGGAAGAAATAGAAGGTAAGACTATTAAAACATTAGGTTTTATAGGAGGGGAAGCAGGTTTCATATTCCGGCCAATGGAACCACTAACTAGGTTACAAGTTGTAAAGGGTGTCATGGAAAACAAGATGACAAAAAATGTTGACAAAGTCAAGAAGCCTATCACGAAAACATGGTCTATCTCCAACAACGAAGAGGTTTTTGTGCAAAGGAAAGGAAAGGAGCGAGATGCTAGAAAATACTAAAGTACGGATATTATAGGAGAAGTTAAGAGAGACGGAAGAAGAGGTCATTGAAGTTAAATTGTAACTACATGAGGCGAAGGTGGAAAGGCAATGTTGATGGAAAATTTTGAAGGAAAAATTAATGATCAGTTGAACCAATATGAAAAATCACTAACAAATGCCAAAAAAATGTTGAAAACAACACTTCCATTGAGGAGAGTAGCAGAGAACACCATAAAAATAAACACATGGTTACATTCTAAAAGAAAAAAGACTTAAGAGACGGGTTAAAGAACTAGAATACCAAATGGAGATGATTAAGGAAGAATTGAAGAAAAGAGGGCTAAAAATCAAAGTGATAAATGAGCCTAGGGAGGTAAATCCTTCTATTGCTAAAGATGGAGTGCCCAAAGTTTGAGGGGTTAGCCTAAACATTTTTGATAAATTTGCGGCATAAGGCTTGTCATTTTTTTTTTAGTTTGGAAGGTGAAATTATGAATAAAAATGAAAAATCTATGTTTTTAGCCAATTAGCCAATTTCGTAGGGAAGTCCAGGCTTGAAGGGCTTGATTTCGCTATGAAATCCTTGTAGGATACTTTTTACCACAAAATACATTTTTGCTGGAAATCAAAGGTGGGAAAGAGTTTTATTTAGCCTATATTATCTAAAAAACATATCGTAATGAGAAAAGAGATCCTAAAAGTTGACTTATATAGCTGAAATGAGTTTTCTACCAAACTACGCTATGAAACTATCTAGTGCCTCTGTTTTTGCAACGAAGTGTTTTAGTGGTATTTTGATGTTTGGAAAGTGTTTTAAAAGAGTAGTCAACCACGTGGAGGAATTATAGTTTGAAGTGGGACACTCCAACACGGATTCACTCTTCGACAAAGCTATCACATATCCATCTCAACATGAGGACATTGATCAAAAGTTATGTTTATCTATTTATAAAAACTAGGGGTGTTAGTTCCTAAATCTAGTGGGTATATTTATGTGTAGGTTATGGTGAGTGCCACTAGAGCACACGAGTAGTTATCAATGTAATTATTCCACTCTACGGATAAATGAATGTAATAAATGAAAAATAGAGTCCTAATAGGTTTGTAAGTCTTAAGTTATTAGGTGTCTTTTTTAGGTTCAAAGAATATAGTTTATGGTTAAGATAGGTGTCAAATATTATGGTTGGATGATGGCAGAGATGGGAAGATAGAATGCATAATGAAAAAAGCCAATTAATGGAAGAAGTTAAATGAGAGGATTGGATAATGCTATTTGACACTACCACTATTATAAATTTTTATCATCAGTAATATATAGTGACTATGTTTCTGCTTCTTTGAGATTCTTTGAGTGTTTCAATGAGCTTATGTCTTATGTTTCTTAATTTCTTGTTTCCAATATCTTGATGTTGAATTACTCATAATTCATGCTATGCATGATGTTTGAATTCATTTTAACATTGAGGTATTTAATATTTTCTGTGTTAGTATTGTCCTTTCATTGGAAAACGGTAAAAGCATTAGCTTCCACAAGGAGATCAATTGTCATTGAATTCCCTCACTACGACTCCATAAGCCAAATGGTAGTGAAACCTATTTCATTCTTGTTTGCATTCAAATACATGAAAGCACTTATCACGAGTTAGCCATACGAGCGTATCCTAATTGAGCAAATCATAAGTTAATTTGAGAGACCTTCTTAGGTTAAAGAGATAATCCTCGATCAAATGTTTGTTTAAAAGAGTTACTCTAAGTTCTGCGAGGGTAGGCCGACCCATCGATGCCAATTTAGAATAAAATTTTCGTGCGTCTATCGGGAGTCGAGGGCTTATATGTTCCCGAATTTTGTGCTCAAACAATGATGTTGAACTCTTGGAGGTAGTAGGAGCTCCGAATTTTCGAGGCTACGGAACTACGTTGGAAACTCCATTCTTTGAGTAATTCAAATATTCACGCCTCATGGTGATTCCACTACTTATGAAGAACTTAGATCTTGCCATTCTTGTTTCGACGTATGCACGTGTACATTTTCATAAATTTTATGGTTTGCCAAATCATTTTCCCAAGGATGCATATTTTTTAAGGAATGGTCCAAAATTTAATGGAGAATATTTGAGTTTGACTTTGAAGCATATATCAAATTTTCATGAATTTAATAAGCTTCTTAGAGTCGGACATGAAGTATTTTCATCGGATTGTTCTATGATTCATTTCGAAATGTAGACAATGGATTGAAAGTTTTCTGTCGAGATATATTAAGTCATTTTCATATTTTTTTGGCTTATTTTTTTGGAAACATGGATGGAAAAAATAGAGTTGGAGGCGGAACTCCCTTTCCATTCAAGGTTTATGTAATGGAATGATCATCAAACTAATGAGGCTTGGATGAAAAATTTTCTTTGGCCTTGTCTTCTTATTTAAAGTCATTTGAGTGCAAGTCAAAATATAAGATTCAATTTTTCGATGAATTTGCTAAGAACATTGAGAAAGACATTGAAGTTTTAGAAGATAAAATTCAATCCTATAGTTTCATAGGTCAATATCATTCTTTTGAAAAGTGTTTCATGCCAAAATACGAAGAGAATATGGTGCTACCTTTTTGTTTTGAGATTGAGGAGGAATGTCTTGTTTTTTGAAAATGATTTTGATAGCACACTTGAAACTTAAAGAAAACATATATGGGTTGTCTAAAACTGCGGTGTCTTGAGAATCACCAAAAAACTATGTATACAATCATCCTATAGGCTGTTTACATGGAAGAGTTCTACGGTCAAATTTCCAATTATGTTTTCACTATGAAAATCAAAACCATTTTATGTTTCCTTGGTCATTATAGTATCCGAGTTTGCATTTGGTTTAAGCACAGCTTAGGAGTTCAAGTATTAGATCAGTTCATCAATTGGATTTATTGGAGGTTTCATGTCACTTGAATCAACCATGAAGATTTTAGTTGTTAGGGTAGGTAAAATTGTGTGTGAATAAGCTCAATAATTATGAGCAGCCTTTTAGCATGTACATATTTAGTTTCGACATGGATTACGAGTTTTCAACAAGCTTGAGCTTGAGAGGCGACCATAAGAGTTTGGATATGTTTTCATCAATTTCAGAAATTTTTCTTTGAAAGAAGACACTTTGGAACTACGAGTTCTTTGTTGTACCATAGGGGCACACTATCCTAATTAAGGGCCACTTTGTTATCACATAATTTTTGAAATATTTCATTGATAGTCCTCACATCACTCACCTAGGTTCCATCTTGTCTTCATAGAATGGTTCATCAAATTGATGGAAAATCCATGAAATAAGCCTTACCCTAAGTCTAGAACTCCCCATGAGTCATGTCATGTAAGTCAAATCCACTCTATTCCACTTATTTTCACGCACATGGCCTCAAATCAAAGATATGCCACTTGTCTTCTTTTTCCCCATTCATTAGAAAATATAAATGTAGAATGGAATATTTGGCTACGGAATCGCCTAACGGTTTGAGTGAATATCCCGGGTTTTCACTTGTCTTCTTCTTAGAATCATGTTTTAAAGGGAAAAAACAAAGCATGGTGAGGTGTTAAAATTTCAATGGGTAGGGGTAAAGGTGAGGTCACCCAATTAGTTATCATGATCACCTAAGCATGTAAAATCGTAATTGCTATTAATAACATTTTTTCTCACATTTTTCATTATTCTCTCAATTTTCAAATTCAATTTTTAAATTCATCTCTAAGCATCTCTGTCATCTATTGTTCAAGCCTTGCATGAACAGTCTAGTTTCGTCCTTGAAGAGCTGATTCACAATGGAAGCAACTTGATGTCTAGCGTTTTTATCTTCGGTGTCAAAGTTAGGGAAACAACGAGGTTATAAAGAAGAAGTGGAATGAAGAAGAAGGTGAAAAAGAAAAGGAGGATATTAATGGCAGATCAGACTATTGACCTTAAGCTATTGAATGAAGACCCTAGTTTCATGGATGCTTTCAGAAATTTAGATCTCTACGGTTACGAAAATTCGGGGGATTTCATGCCCGGATATCAAGAGATTTTGCGATGACTTTTATGGTACAACCTCAAAGGTGGGAGTTTTAAATTTCACATTATCGAGGTGATACTATTTCTTAGGCTACATAGATACCAAGAGAAGGTGAACGGTGGTTCAAAGTCACTAAATTCAAAATGCGAGTTGTGAGGATTTTTTCAGAACGAGCCTAATGGAGCGACACATAGCCTTTTAACATCCCAAGGAGTTTTATGAAGGAAAAATTATTCTAATTTGTTGTTTGTGATCCGGAAGTACTTCCTTATGAGGAGGTTTCATTTTAGTTTTACTTATACCATTTCGGGCTCCTTTTACATTTCACTAGTAAGAACCCCCTTGATATACCTTTATTTTTGTTTAGGAGCTTAGGAAGATGTGCGATAAGGTCCAAGCGAGGGTTGAAGGCAGCGAGACGTGGAGTTTTTCACCATGGTCTAATTAAACTCTTAGTTCTAGAATAATTGAAGAAATTAAACAAAGATTGGGCATCCTTCCATTTTCGTCGTGGATATGAAATTGATTCGAGTGACACCTAAGAAGATTTCAAAGCCAAAAACAACTTCATCTTCGGTTGTGACGGAAGATGTTAATGAAGAAGAGGAAAACCCTATCTTGGAGCCAATGGATGTTGAAGGAGAACCTATACTAGAGGCGGATACCCCGAGAAGCATCACCTACGAGAAACAAACATAAAATTACCAAACATGGGTCGAAGGAGGATAACTAGAAGCCAAGCCATTGCCAAGGAAATCTTGAAGACATCCTCCAAGAAATAGACATTGAAGAAACTCCAATTGTCAGAAGAAGACATTGAACGGAAAGAAAGGAAGAAACAAAAGGTAAGACTATTAAGAAATTAGATTCTGTAGGAGAAGATGTGGGTTTTATATTCTAGTCAAGGAAAACACTAACTAGGTTACATCTTGCAAGGGTGTCATGGAAAACAAGATGACGAGAAAATGTTGACAAAGGAAAGAAACCTATCCTGAAAACATCATGAATCTATCTAGAAATAGAAAGAGGTTTTTTGCAAAAGGAAAGGAAGGGAAAAGAAAATGAATGATCAGCTGAACCAATGTGGCAAGTCACTAATAAATTCAAAAAATGTTGAAAACAACACTTCCTTCGAGGAGAGTAATGAAGAACACCGGAAAAAGAAACCTATAGTTCTGATGCGAAAGAAAAAAATCTTAAGTGATAGGTTAAAGAACTAGAATACCAATTGGAGATTCTCAAGAAGAGTCAGGAAAATAGGGTTGAAAATGAAAGTGATAAATAAGCACGAGGAGGTAGAGCCTTCTACGCAGGATGGAGTGTCCAAGTTTGGGCGTTGGCTTAAACATTTTTGATAAATTTTGTAGCATGCGAAACATCATTTTTAGTTTGGAAGGTGAAATTATGATGAAAAATGAAAAATCCTGTTTTTCAGCCAATTAGGCAATTTCATAGCAAAGTCCGGGCTTGAAGGCTTGATTTAAGCTACGAAATCTCTGTGAGATACTTTCTAATAAAAAATTCATTTTTGATGGAAATAAAAGGAGGAAAGAGTTGTATTTAGCCTATGTTATCTAGCAAACCTTTAATTAGATAGAGAAGCTAAAGTTGACTTAGATGGCTGAAATGAGTTTTCTATATAAAACTATGCTACGAAACTACCTAGTGCACTATGTTTTTGTAGCGAGGTGTTTTAGTGAGTATTTTGATGTTTGAAAAGTGTTTTAAAGAGAATTAAACCACGTGGAGGCATTATAAGGTGGAAGTGGGACACTCCGGAAAGCATTCACTCATGTCAAGTGCATCACATGTCGATTCAACTTGTACGGACATTGATCGAAAGTTATATTTATCTTTCCTAAAAACTAGGGGTGTTAGTTCACGAGATCTAGTGGGTATACTTATGTCTAGGTTATGGTGAGGTTAAATGGATCCCCTTGAGTCATTATCAATGTAATTATTACACCCCACGGATAAGCGAATGTAATAAATGAAAAATCGACTTCTAATAGGTTAATAAGTCTTAGGTTATTAGGTGTATTTTTTAGTTCCAAGAACATAGTTGTGGTTAAGATAGGTGTCAAATATTATGGTTGAAGATCTGGCAGGATAGGCGAGATCGATGTAATTAACAAAAGCCTATTAATAGGGCAGAACTTCTAATGAGAAGGGGTTGGAGAATGTTATTTGACACTACCACCATTGTAATTTTTTATCAGTAGTAATATGTGGTAGTGTTCTGCTTCTGAGATTCTTTGAGTGTTTTTATTGAGCTTATTTCTTATGTTTCTTAATACCTTGTTTCCGGAGTATCTTGATATTGAATTACTCAAATTCATGTTAGCCATTCTCTAAATTCATTTTAACATTGAGCTATTAAATATTTTGTGTGTGTTAGTATTATCCTTTCATTGAAACGGTAAAATCCTCGTATCCCTCGGGGTCATTTGTCATTGAATTCTTTCACCTTGAATCCATAAGCCCAATGGTAGTGAAACCTATTTCATTTTCACCTGAAATCAAATACATTAAAGCACTTATCATAGAGTTAGCCATATAACTTAATCCTAATTGATGAAATCATAAGTTAATTTTAGAGAGCCCTCTCGGTGAGAGCTAATCCTTAGTCAAAAGTTAGTTTGGAAAGAGTTACTCTAAGTTGTCTATTGGAACGACCCATCGGTACCAATTTAGAGATAACGAATCATTGTTTTTTTCTTCAACACTAGTATTGTTTTTTATTCTCTCATTTAAATTATTATCAAGGTTTGGAACAACTAACCTATTTTTATATGTTTTTATTTATAAGATGATCTAGTTAGATGAGGTCTTAACAACCCAATACTCTTTAAATTCTTACTAGTCTAGTTTCCCTTTAGGAAGATTAGTATAAGATGATTTTTCTATGTAATCCTCATTTGATGTGATCGAAAATTTCCTAAATTCAAAAAGAAAAAATATATATCCTTGGAAACCCTTTTAGGAGAAAATCCAAGTATTGGAAGGTGAGGATGTTATATACTATTTTCTTTGAATAGAAAATGGATACTAGTACAAATACGTATGGAATGTGGCCCATGAGCTAGTACGATGAACACATCCTCTCTATGCTCTACCCCTATCCCTTTTGGCTCTTTTCTCGTCTATAGAACAAAATGTACTTGAAAATAATGGAACCCCTTTCCGAATAGTGGCCCGGTTATAACACAACTTGGTAGCTTACTAATATTAGGTTTGTCCCCTTCAACTCTTAGTTAATTTTACAACAACGACTCTTCTGGATTTTTATTCATCATGATCACATGGCTAGCCCTTTTCCATGAACTATGGAAACCAACATGGAATTCTCTCGAATTATGGTGGTCGAAATGAGGAAGGTCAACTTCGAGTCACATAATTTTTGCATACATAATCTAATTGAGGTGATTCTTATGTCATTGGAAAGGTTTCTATGTGTATAGTATCAAATTTAAATGGTGCAACACTTACTAGGAAACTATTTACTCCAAAAAAATCATTAGATGATTCAAATTGTTCTGAAGAGTTTCAAACCTCAAATTACCAAATTAGGTCGCATAGTAAAAATGGTTCTATGAGCTTATTCCTTCACTTTTTCCTCTTAGAAGCATAAATATGGATGAAAATATAATTACATAATCCAAACCATTACCTCTCCTCTATTTATTGTTTCTTCTCACAATATTTTTTACACTTCACTTCTCTTTTGATTTCCTTGAAGCTTGCATAATCTCCAAGACTATCATGGAAAAGTTCATTTTGAATAAAATAATGTTGAACAATTTTATCTCATGAATATATGACAAAAAATGAAGGTGAAAATGGTCACATGTTACATATTTCATGTTATTCATGACGATTACATCATTGTGATAGAGAGCCCTTGCATCCACACTAGAATGGAATCTATCATCTACTACAACTAGATTGGAGTTTTTAGTTTTATATTTTATTTAAAAATTAAAGTAAAAATAATGTTTGTAAGTTATGATTTGTACATTATGACAATATTAATAGTAGCTCTTTTTGATGAAAATAAAGTGCGAGGATTATCTTTGCAACTGACTCAATAGATTTAAAAATCGAAAGTACTCTAGAGAAAATCTATGTGAAGATGGTGGAAGACTTGTAATATGTGGTAACAAGGATAAATTGTAATTAATTGTGTCTTTAGGTTTGGAAATTTGATCCTTTTGATTAATTTTGTCTTGAAACGTGAGAATGTATCCTTTGTTTCTCTTTGCAAATGAATTACTTTCCCTTCAATTATGTTACTACATAGACCCTCATAAGCTCTTAAGAATAATATGAAGGTTATGGTGTGGATTTAGATTATAGCGATAATATTGACAATTATCTATCAAACATCATTAGCTTGGCTTGAGTCAAGATTTCTAATTTGATTTATGTACTCCCATAATTAAGCTTATTATTACCATAACATGTTAATAGGCCACTTATTTGTAAGGAAATCATATAATGTTGTATACATTTTCATAAGATTCTCATTTCAAGGATACCCCTAAAACATAGGGAAACATGACAATTGTATGTCAATTACTATGAATTTATAGATTGATTTATTTTAATGATATGTATCCATATGTATTAACATATATTTATTATTTAGGAAAAGGATAGTGAGAATATTGTTTAATACTTCATTAATAATCAATGAAGCAATAGAAGTGATACAAAAGAAACTCAAAGATATGCAACACTTAATTCTAATTATAACATGATACAAATATGATGCATAATGAACTATGCATTATCACAAATGAAAATTGCATCACCGCAAAATGAAAATGTGATGCAATATAGATCAAAACATCACTTGGCTAAGTGTAATCCAAGTCAACTCAAGATTTCAATCATTCCTTCATTAAAACAACGGAAAAAACAATAATAAAGGATTACAATGCAATTGTGAACAGCAGGACTCCTATGTGACAAACAAAACATGAATATTAGGAAAGCAATATTTTCATAATTTATACGTGCATTAGAGATTTAGATCGAACATATTTGAAAAAATAAATAAATAAATAGAAAATTAAATGAAATAAAATAAAAATAAATAAATAAATAATGTTATCATTTGAAAATCAAATATAGAAGAAATAGTGATGAGTTCCTTATTGAAAATTAATATTTTATCCAAGTCAAATATGGATTTCAACAAAAGAATTAAACTGAGTTATGGAAACTATCAATTAAATGATATTGGTATTCTTATTTACAAAACTTTAATGTATATTCTTTTTCAATCAGAGTACCATGGATGAAATTCATAAAATGTCATATTCTAGCCGTATAATCTACCAAAAAATACCAAAAAATAGTTTCTATGAAATAGAAAAATACTTTTTAGCCTAGGATGAAGGGATATTTTATCAAATAAATTGTTATATGTATCGAATGTTAGTGATTTAAGGATAAACCCCAACACCCATCTAGGTTTCGGAAACTTTATCCACTTCAAGAAATGGAAAAGGGATGTAACAACAAGGGATTTGATTACTAGCTTTCCAGTGGCATGATTCTCTCATAATTGTAGTGGATAAATTAACCATTATATTCATGTTAAATGTTGCTTGTAACATTGGAGACATTGTAAAACAACTAGTGAGATAAGCATGGAGTACCTAATGCAATTATCTCCAATAAGGATATAAGCTAACTTCTAATTTTTTTAGAAGTGTCCTTTCTAAAGCTTGGGCACTAGATTAATTTTAGTGCTATTTACCATGTATAGATAGATGGGTAGACTAAAAATTGAATTAACTGATTGAAGGTATGATTTTCATGTATGTGATGGATAAACTATCCAAAGGGGAATAATATTTATGCTTAATGGATTTTGCATGAAAAATGGGTTTCAGAGTCATTAGGAATCAATGTGTTTGATGCTTTATTACGTGAAATATATAGTAATATGGTGATATAAGATAATATGGTGAACATAATTGTGCTTAGGTTAGAAATGCTCAAGGAAATTGAGCAACAGTTATTAGAATTAGGAAAGACATGAAGACAACCGAATATAGGAAACATAATTATAATTATTAAATAGTAATAGAGAATATATAATTCGATGTTGAGGATATTTTCTTTAATTAGGGTGAATATAAGGAAGAGTTTCCTAAATATTTTTAGTTGTGACATTTTTGCACCTAGATATTATGGACATTCAAAGTCCTTGATAGGATAGGGCCAACTACATATAGAATTACATTTCTTACTGGGAATAGAGGTTATAATATTTTCATGTTTGTTTGTTATATATACCATGTGATTGATTGAGTTGTCACATAGGTGAAATAGAGGGGGGGCAGTTGTAAACAAAGCTACAATGTATCATTAATAGGAAATTATATTTTCTCCAAAACTAAACCATGAAATAGTTAAACATATTTTGGAAGTGCCAGTCCTAATTGGGTTATATGGCATCTTGAGGACATTATGGAGGAAGTTTTTTTTTTTTTAAACTTTAACTATGCTAAGGATGGTGCTTTTCAAGGGGAAGAGACTACTAACACCTAGTTTAACAAATGTAATGAATTGTATCAAGTTATGTAGAAATTGTAAATATGTGGTTAAAATAACCCATATACACATGTTGTAAATATGCTAGTATATGGATTTGATTAAAGCTCAAGGCCAAGGCCCTTGTAAATGATAGGATATAAATGTTTTAAAATATCTTTATAAAGATCATGTGGTAGGATTTCAATGGTGATATATATATACACTTTATTTGAAGTAGACACTTTCATAGTTAAGAGTTGTTAATTTAAAAATTTGTAGTTTAACAAGACATCATGGGTTTTTGATGATGCCGAATCATTTTGACATAATTAAAAATTAAAAAAATTAGTCAAACACTCTCATAATTGAATTTCTTCAAAATTTTCCTAGAGTATTTTCTGCATGCTATCAAACTCTAACTTATAATAAACAAAGTACCGTAACTCATGATAAACTAACAAAATTCCATATTCATCTCCAATTTGAAAAAAAAAATGTATTTGGAATGAGACATTTTAATAGTGTATTTTAAATTAATTAGAATGTTTTCTTATTAATTTTTAATTTTGAAGTTATATGATATAATTTTAAGTAAAATTGTAAAATTTCAATTATTAAAAATACTTTTATAAATAAATAAACAGATCTAATCCTTTAAATATTTATAGATATTTAAAATTTAGAAATTCTATAAATAAAATTTAAGGTTTACAAAAAATTACCAAATTTCAAATAAAATTGCCCAAACTAAAAATACAAAAATATATAATATTAAACCACACATTTTGAATCCTAGATACTGCAACGTTTTGAAATTTGATAACACCTTATATTGTAGCTGTCAAATTCTTTTCGACGGTGTTAATCCATACAATGTAACCTGACCGGTATTAGGCTATTAAACTCTGTTTAAGTATATTTTAAGTATATTTTGATTGCACGGATTTTATCCCCACTAATGTTGTGCTACCAACTTGTCAAATTATTCAGTAAGGGCAAGTAATCCACGCTAACACCTTCTCCCATCATGATCCTATAAATCATTTTATGTTTTATAAAGGAAGTAGAATAACGCCATGCCATGTAGTTGCCCCACTTTTTATCACAAGTATTATATCATGGTCTTTTGTGGCCTATCCTCAAGTGCATCACACGGAAAATTTGGAAGGAGGTACGAAATAAAAATATTAAGAAAAAGCTAGCAAAGGCATTGATTGATTAAAAAAAAAATTATAAAATAAATCATTATTTGCTCCCCAACTATAGAGTGACACCATTATATATGAGCTTTCCAATTACGTGATTTATTGTTATATAACTCATAAATTAAGATTAGAATCTGATAAGTAAAACGGTTATTGTAGGTCACTCTATTTTTCAAATTTCGTCTCGTAGGATGTACAATAAAGTTTCAGTAACAATTTTTACACTGCATTATTTATTTATTTTGGCAATTTTGTTATCATGTGTGTTAGGTAAAGTCGGGAAATTAATTCTAAATCTCAAGTGTACAAACTACAAATAAATTCAAGTGATTTAATAGTAGGTAGATGTTAGTTAAATTTTGTGTATGGCGTCATACGCATTTTTCAATAAAAAATGGATGGGAATGTAGGGAAGTGGTGAGATAAATATATTTATTGTATTGTATTTAAATGATGTGGTAGATATCATTATCAAAACAAAAGATGTATGTGATAGAATTTCTCTTATGTTTAAAGACAATTAGTGGATTGATGGAATAAGATTTAGCAAGCTTTTATTTTATCTCAAGATGAATAGGGAGTATTGAGCTAGGTAGTTAGATCCATTAGTTTATTTTTAGGTTTCTATTTATTAAGAATATTTTGTATTCGATGATCTTAGGTAAAAAGCGAGAATTCCACAACTTCAAGAACATCATGACATGCCTTTTCTTCTCATTTGCATGTGTATGAAGAGATCATGACAATACTCCTCTTCTTAGTCACATGTGTCTCAAGTCACCAAAGTAAACTAATGAGAAACTTCTTGTTGATGCATTGATGATACCTATTAATATATGGAATAGCATTTAAATTTTATTAATATACTTAATCATAGTTTTGTAGTCCATATAATACTATGGGGGCATCTCATGCTTATTAGTGTACAAATAAATAACTCTCCTTGTGTTTTGGTTGTTCCATGATTATATATACCATCGTGGATTTTTTTTTATTGCTTAAATGAACTAGTAATACATTTTCTATGCTAAAGGGTTACTTAATAATGAAGGGACCTCATGTGAAATGTGTGGATATATGTATATATAAAGGTCATGTATTCATTATGGAGGACATGATTTGGATGTATGAATGTGTTTGGGCATTTAGAGGAGTTTAAACTATTGTTATCTATATTTTATTTTTACTCCAAATCATATTGGTTTACATGGTTTCTACATTTGCTTTTATGTCTTTGGATGATAACATTTGTCATCAAAGGATACGAATATATGGTTTTAACATTTTAGCGAGTCATCTTAAGTATTTTCATTATAATTCTTTTAGGACATTTAAATG
This sequence comes from Pinus albicaulis, assembly GCA_034641835.2. Taxonomy (NCBI): domain Eukaryota; kingdom Viridiplantae; phylum Streptophyta; class Pinopsida; order Pinales; family Pinaceae; genus Pinus; species Pinus albicaulis. Next base: position 1,383,710,543 of record CM076578.1, on the reverse strand, counting down.
GTGACATTTTGAGCATCTTGAAATTAATTGTTGGGGACATTTTGTTAAATTGTATATTTTGGGTCTATTACTTTTAGAGTTGTATGTTGTGGACAATATCTTTTTGATTGGTTCTTAAATCTATTTCAAACAAGTCATCTCATAATTTTCCTCTGATAATTTTCGGGGGCATTTCAAATAGTGAATTTTTGATAATATTGAGAAGGAATCTCATGGTACACCTAGTAAAACTTGTAGATTATGGATCACTATGCTTTTAAAGATATATACCCTATGAAAGTTAGTGTTTGTGAATGATCTTGAAACTAGCTTCAAAAAAGTGATCGTGGAAATTTTTATATAATTTCGGGTCTGGAAAGATTCAAAACATGAAGCTTTAATAATATTAAAAATATCTTGGGGAACACCTAGTAACAATTTCATATTTTATGCATTGCTCTTCTAGAGATATACACCTATAACATAGGAGTTTTGTGAAGCATCTGAAATAAAATTTAAAACTACTAAGCTTGAAATTTTCACTATATTTATTTTCTTGTGATACGCAAGCTATAAAATTTTCATACATTTGATTAAACATACTAAAGTATCACGAGTAAAAAAATTGGAATTAGAATTTGAAAAATTGGAAACATGGCGTGCTTTACAAATTAGCTTTGGGAAGAGGTTAAAAATCAAAAATTGTGGGAAAACTTTCATTACCTTCACCTAGTACATCAACTTTTGATCGAGACATATGGAATTGCATAGAAAACATACCAAATTACTACAGGTTGAAATTTCATACTCCTTAGTGTTAAAGTTTGCATGGATTTACATCGAAAGAAAGGTTGGGTAGTTGAACAATATACAATTCAAGATTTCAAAAGGTACGTTAAATTCAAGTTGCCATATCTTTTGATTACGTGTAAATTAAGGTGATTAAAAATTTATTGTAAATTGAAAACATATAATATTATAGTGTTAAACTGATAATAATCATCTTAGATCATTATTGATAAAAATTCAACTTATAATTTGAGGGTGTGATGTAGACCTCAATTATGAATCATGGTAGTAACAATATTTATGGGAGATGATAAATACGAACTCAATATTATAGCATGATTGAGGAATAGAAAAGAAAAAAATCATTTAGAACCTTTTTAGGAATGTTTTAAAGGATTTTATGAATATACTAGGTTGCACATCACATGGGAAAACTTTGAAGAATTATTCTTAAAAAAAGAATTGATGAAGAGATCACAAATGGAACGATGAACAAAATTTAAGATGAATTAAATGAATAAAAATAAGAGATTGAATTTTTTTTTTAATGATATATATAACATACAAAACCTTAATGAATCACTCATTATGGAGATTCAACAATTAAAATAGGGAAAGAGTAGTAAAAGGGAAGTGGAAAAATGGTGAAACGAATGATGAAGAAATATGTAGATTTGAAATATGTAATAAAGAGCTATAGATAGCATAAAGTCAGAATAAATAAACCCTTGTCAGTGTGATGAATAATAAAGCATCTTAGATGATGAAGCTACCAAAATACTTGAAGAGGAAATTTGCAAGAAGATTGAAGAAGCAACTTGGAGATAGTAAGGTGAAATTAGAAATGCAATGTATAATTGAGCAAGGATGTCATATTTGATAAATGCAGTCACAACACAACTAAAGTAGAAGAAGAAAATATTCAAGAAGGGTCCACTAAAGTATACTTGAAGGAGTTGAAAATGATGTGCATTCCAAATATCATGGTCATTGTCTCCAATGCTAAGAATTCAAGACAAAGAAAATAGAATGAGGATAACACATACTGAAAAAAGCAAAAAAAATGCTTGTTATAGTGAAAGGAAAACCAACAAATGTGAGACCATATTGACCTCCTCATTAACAAGAAAGATTTAAAGGAAGGAAAAATGATCAATATTAGCATTATCAAGGAAGGCAGAAGAGATCTATGCTTGTTATCGGGGAATATGTGGTGTACTCATTAATATCATGGAATAGGACATCACCAAGTCATCATTCAACACGATGTTACCAAATACGAAAATATACACCTAGAACCAAGTCAACAAATCTGTATTCATATTTTTAAAAGATCTTATCAAATACCAACAACTACTACAAATTGTAGAAGTCACAACAACAAGACATGGAATAAAAGAAATGAAAACTATGCAACAAACAACTATCAAGGATTAAGACTAAAAAGACTTGAGTTTCTATGTATGGATCATGATCGATTGCTAAGTAATATGTAGGATATAAAATTATATTATTTGGTTTGGTCACATGTAACTCCTTTAACAAAATAATTTTGAAGAAAAATATTTTCAAAGGAGGGTACTATGTTATGACCCCAAAAGGGGAATATATTGGTTAAATGTATATGTATGACCTAGTGGGAGGCATATATGAGGAGGTTAGATATATAGTCATCTAATATTGAAGGTATCACATGTACGTGTGGATAGGTATATGTAGATATGAATTATGGAGGACATATGATTTGGATGTATGAATGTATCTAAAGTTTTTCTAGAGTTTCTCTATTGTTATCTATATTTGAGTTGTGCTTGTTTCCATGTTTGTATAATTGTAAACTTCTTACATATTTGGATCATAAAAACTTAGACATCATCTCAAGCTCGAAAAATGGAGGGTATATTATTGCATATGTAATTGTTTTGTTCCTTTTATTCTTGACATATCAGCAACTAAAAATATCATATGTATCAAAATAAATTCCTGTATTGTATGTAGTATTTTCTATGGGAATACATTAAAATTTTGTTAGGAATATAAATAAATTTCATGCGGAATCATCTCCGATGCAACGTTTTCCTTTATCACATAGAGTTAATGACTACTATTTTTCATGGTAGACCACATTAGTAATATTTTTGTGCTCGTTTCATATGAAAGATAGTCTCCATGCAGAAGTGAATTAAGTATTTCACTATGATTGAGTACATTTTGGATTTTAGCTATATCATATCTAACTAAAATATAAAGTTCTTGGGTAGATTCTGAAAATTGTTTTGATGAGAATGGATACCCAACGAAGATATTCCTCTTTGTTCCATGCAGAACTAACTAAAAAATATAAGCTATCAATAAAACATTTGGTACCATTTTTAAGAGGTTCCAATAGTGAACATCCAAATACATGGATGGCTCAGTTGATTCCCTTCAATGATATAGTAGGTGTATTCTTCAACAAAATTTCTTTGACCCTATTTAGTTTACTACCCTTACTATATATGATGTTTTATATGAATAATAAATTCTTAATGACACACGAGATGAAAAATGAGGAGTGGCATATTTTTGGACGTAGTCAGGTATATACATATAAAGGTACACAATTAGTTTGAGAAGATTCAATGGTAGTATAAAGCTAGATATGACTATAATAGATAGGATCATGGGTTTTATGTTAGATACATGATATGATTATACTTTTTTATGAAGTGATTATGAGTAACGAAGAAACTAAAGCACCTAAAATTTATATCATTTGAAATCATTAAGTAGGTGAATGAGAATTCCTTGATATTAGGACTTTCCGCTTATATCCAAATTATTTTAGAGGTGATTATGGAGTTCTTGAGCTTTTTTAGATCCTCCATGCTAGATGAAAGTGATGACCATCATCTTCTTCCTACTATTGAAGACATTTTACCACACACTAGAATTATTTAACTAATACATCGCTATAGTGTTAATAATGGGTAACTTGTACAAAATGGTAAGAGATAGAGAAAATTGATCGCAAAGGATAGAATAAAAGGAATGTGACATGGTATGATAAGATCTATATTGGAAGAAAATTCTATCATGCCATTGGAATCCTTTTGGGACCAAACGCATACTAATGGGTATGTTTTATCCAAATCAAATATGAATGGAGACAATTAGCTATCAACATAGGCTTTACAATTATCAACACAAGGAAGGTTTGAGGCTATAAATGAGGAAGGAGACTAGGTGTTTGGTATGAAAGGTTGCGAATTATTGACCTTCGAACTATACCATAGTTGAACCATCCTCTTATATAGAAGTTCCCAATAAATGAAGATGGGTTATCTCTCTAATAGGGGAGGAAATGCTACCTATATTTCCCATGTGAAGAATGAAGAAGAATTAGATAGCCAGAAAGTACCATAATTTACAGTTTGTTGAAAAATATAAAGGGCCTCTATGAATTCTATTAAATGTTGGTTTTCCAATTTAGGTTTCTAAGGTAAATAATGTTTCCTTGCGTAATGATTTATCTTTATGTGTTTCAATTCTATTGTATTATTTTAGATATGTGCTTTAATGAAGCCTCTTTGTGATTTAATGCCTGCCAATTAATGTTAATGGTGTAAAAGTAAAATTATTTTTGAATATAATATTTCTTATATTCATAGTTTTTCTGATATATTAGAGCTTAAAATAACTCCTTTTCTTCCACAAATGGATGCTTTCCCAAGATATAATATCATTGGTTACCATCTATAAGTTTTTTCATTACTTTAGGGAGTTTCCAAATTGGGTCTTTTAAATCATGCCATTATTGGTAGAAACACCACAAACTAATGGCCACCATTACAAGGATAACACCTTGTAGCAAAGCATTTTATGAAATTTCCCCCAATAATTTATCACTTCTTTACTTATAGTAAAGCTTACTAATAGAGGTAAGTGACTAGAGGTTTTTTAGATGTAATGTGATGCATTGGTGTTGATATAATAATGAGCACTAATAATCATATACTTGTAAAATAATAAATTATCAGTTTGCTTAAATAAAATGCATAACAATGCTCTACAGTAAATTAAAAACATTAATGCACATGTGAAGGACACAATAGAACAAGTTATAACAATAGATTAATAAAAGAAAAAACATTTAATTTATAAAACTAAAACACTGTACCAATGCTCTTGAAATTATACACAACATCAATGCCTATATATGAAGAACCTCATGTTTAGTTCTTACAAAATATAAATTTTCATTATTAAAAAATAACATATTCCACTGATGCATATATATCATGGGTGCACTACCCATGTGTTTTACAGTAGTCGATGATGGGGTACGCTGTTAAGGCACTCTGTATAGGTGCATTGACCATAGAGGGGGGGGTGAATCAGTTTAACACATACATGGACTTTTAAAACTTTTCTTTTGAATCTTATTTACACCTTCATTTCATGGTCAACTTAATATGTGAGCAACAAGTATTACTATCAAACAGATTTGTTAATGTAATAGCAGATTGAATATGAGAGCAACAAGTATTAAGCAGATGAGATAAATCACATCAACACATAAACATCATGCATAGAGACACCAGATATAAGTGGAAACCCATAAAGGGAGAAAACCACATCTTATTATTGTTGTGATGCAAAGGCAAGCTCCAACTCCCTCTCACCACTGTTTTAGCAGGCACCAACGTACAGGAGGCTCTATCCTCAATTCTGCAAGCTACAACTTGCAAGGAAGCTCCAACTCCTATCAATTTTCTGCAGGCACCAACCTACAGGAGGCTCCAACCTCAGTCAGCTACAACTGACATTTTATCAAGCTACAACTTGATGTGGAAGCACCAACTCCCATCTATTTTCTGCAGGCACCAACCTACAGGAGGCTCCAACCTCGGTCAGCTACAACTGACATTTTATCAAGCTACAACTTGATGTGGAAGCACCAACTCCCATCTATTTTCTACAGGCACCAACCTACAGGAGGCTCCTACCTCAGTCAGCTACAAATGACATCTATCAAGCTACAACTTGATAGGGAAGCTCCAACTTCCTTACTCTTTCAAAAGAAAAACACTTGCTGATTTACCTTGGATATCAGCTCTGTTCTGTACCTTCTTCTCTGCTGTTCATCAACTCTTATATCAGACCTGCATCATCTCTGCTCAACCCCTTCTTCTTCTTTGCTCAGCTCCTCCTTATTCACATTCTTCTTGCAGCTTGCTTATTTTCTTCAACTATCTTCAATTCTGCTGCACACTCTCTCCTCTTCTCATTCTATTTTCATCAACCTCTCTCCCCTTGGATATTACCCTGTTTTATACAAAAATAGCTTCATGGCTGTTTGTATTCCACTGGGAATTCGAAATGGATAGCCATGTCTCTTTGCCTTCTGCCTTATCATCTCTTTTCATCTCACTCAGAAAAATGTAACTGTAGGTGCTTATTTTAATATTACAGTGGGATATTTGCTCTCTTCCGGAGACTTGCCAATGCATCACAACAATATAAATTTAAATAAAACATTTACATTCAAATTTAAATGAGAACTCCAGCTCAACTCATTTAGTCTTTTGAATTGGTACGCATTTGTCTTTTCTTTGGCTGTCTTTGTCTTTTCTGTGACTGTGTTTTATCTCCTTTCGGCTCTGTTTTCTCTTCTGTCCTCTGTTGTGGTGTAACTGCTGCATACGTGTAATTGTGCTTTTATATCTGCTGACTGTAATCTGGAGGAATTCCAACTCTATTCATGCCATGAGTGTCTTGTTGATGTGGCGAGTTCCGCAGGTCGGAACATACATATATCACAACTATATTAATCTAATAATCGCCCTCCCGTTAAGCTGAGGCCCGTGGGTCTTCAGACCACGCGGCATGTTTTAATACAACCGCAACAATGTAATATATATACATATAACAATCATATCACAACGCTCGTATTATAAATTGAGCCATTCTTTAATTCCGCGGGGGGTAGCAAACTCAAGCAGATAAGGGAAGAAGATCCCCTCGGAATGCATTACACATATCTCCAACTTATATATTATCTTAGCGTAAATAGAGTTTCGATCCCCTCGTGATTTCCGATTGCTATTGATCGCAATCGAAACTTTGAGTTGCAAGCCCCTCTGCTTTGTTTACCTCCGATGTGATTGGGAAGGGGTCCCACCATATAAAACTTCGTTTTGTGCGCTCCATATATATCAATTCTCAGCGTAATATAGTGAAGACATATTAAACATATAAGAACTCCTTTTGGGTCCACTTGACACACTTCCCGATGCAATGAGTCTTCTCCGAATGCTATTTATTGCTCCTGTTCTGATTCCGATTCAATCGGAAATCGCCAATCGCCTGAATTGGTATCACTCAACTATTGCAGCTCCAAATGTGTTCCGATTGCGATTCAATCGGAATCGCCAATCGATAATATGAAACCGATTCAACCGGAAATCGCCAATCGGGCTGCTTATGCTTGTCTCTTTGCCTTGTTGCTGCCTCAGATGTTCCTCCTTTTCCATCTCCGTTGCCATCAATGACAACATTTCCAACAGTCTCCCCCTTTGGCATTGATGGCAACACATCCACCAATAATCCAATGCTTCCTCCAAGTTTTTCTCTGCCTGGTTTCTTTTGGAAGATCCTATCTTCTGCTACTTGCTTTTCCTCCCCCTTTGACATCAATGGCAAAGGGTTGCACATTTCTCAGTGTAGATTCTGTCTTTGCATTTCTTCTCTCTAATATGTGTTTAGGACTTCTTCTTCTGACTGTGTATCTTGCTGCTCCAAACTGGTGTATAAGGGTTGTTGAGAGAACACTTTTGAGATTATTTGAACTTGTATATACACATTAAGTCGATATCATTTCAAAGCATAGACTTCTTGCACTTGTATAGAGAGTAGGTGATGACAGCCATATATAATTAGACTTGTATAATGCGAACTGCATTATTGGATCAGGACTTAAGGATTGTGAATGCTCCATGTGACATAAATCTTGCTTCAGCTATATTATAATCTTCATTTGAAATCCCTATCTGTTGAGGAAATTGTAGTTGGAGTATGTCTTCTACTGCAATACTCATCTGCAGTACAGTATTTGTTCATTTGTGATGAAGCTAATATGTCTTTTATAGCTGCGGTTCACTTTCCTTCGCTGTTGGTGATGATTTGAGCTAGGATGCTGATAATAATCTTGCATTAAATAGCTGCAGATCCTTGTTACTGATATGAATCAACCAAAATTTGATCTAAGAAATCAACTCCCTTTACTGCTTCCATAATGTACTTTCACAACAAAACCTTGAGGCTAGATACATTCAATTTATTGTTTAGACTTACTTATCAACCAAGCACTTTTCTTTATGACATAAGGGGTTATGTATGTCAGCGATCAATCTATTTTCAATGGTGAGATGTTGGCAAATCCTTTCTGCTGAAGTATGTTCGTGATAAATCAATAACAGATTTTTGAGCTTCAGCTGTCACAACTCATCCTTCATACTTTCGATACTTTAATTGTTCCATCATGATGATCTTTCACATGTATATATTCAAGTTGTTTACTTGAGATTTTAGCCAACAGGCTTCACCCAGTTTGTGAACAATCTTCAAAAAGAGGTCTTGAAGATATATGTACTAACTTCAGGAGGGCATGCAATTATATATATAGAGACAGATGCTGCTTCAATGCATAATATATTTCTTCAAATGTAAACCTAACGCTGATCCTTTAGCACTGCTGCTGACCTTTTCATGCTGAATGCAGATAATACTGGGAATTTTACCTTGAGGTTCTTTTGCCATAGTTATTTGATCCTGTGGACCTGTATCATACTGCTGCTCTACTGATAATGCTTGGTAATATGTTGATAAGCATGCTGCTTGTACTTAACCATCAATAGATATTATTTTGATAAACCATGCTGAGATTTCACTTTTATCTTGCACATTTATCCTTAATTAAGACATCCTTCATAAATTCTACTGTAGAGCTTTCCACTGTTCACACCAACAGTTATCGATATCCTGAAATTTATCTTGACATCTTTAACCATTTGCTTATCCTGCCATTCTGTTCAAAGTGGGAATTGGAATGTCACTGCATTTTATTTTCTATGACAGTTCCAGAATCACTTCTGCTTTATACACTGCTTTATATGCCAATTCAACTATTATCATGGCTTCTTGATGCCTTTTTAATAATCGCAACCAGACCTCATAACAAACCTTTGAAGATTTGAATATACCGCTCGCTTTATAGTTCGCCGCCCAACCTTGTATTAATACTCCATGCTTTGAAAAACAAACTTTATAATAAGACTTTCGGACTGGCCCACCTATGCACCGTACCTCCTCTATCTTCCGCGCACTTTTATTAAACTTCGCGTATCTTCATCGAATAGTCACCGCCGAATGTCCCCTTTTCAAATCAACGGTCCTGAGAAATTCCGCTCGGTGTCCCGGTACTGACGTTAACTTGCGAAATCGCAGGTTAAACGGTGGCTTCCAATACCACCTATGCCACGTGTCAACAATCTTATGGAATCGCTAGCCCTCTAGATAATACTGCCTCCGTACCAAAAGTGGTGCGAAATAATCTGGAAACCATAAGTGGTTTTGCTACAGTGTTTCACCAAGGTTCCGGTCTTCTTTATTAAATAGTCGTTTTTCAGTATATTATAATGATTCGAACCCACTCACGAAGGTTTCGCTCCACCATTCACATTGCGCATTTGACTATGGTTCCGCTTCACCATTCACAACCCTTGCACCATACATAACCTTTGCATATTTCCACCATACATAACACGGTTTCGTTTATTCTTATGCAGAGGTTTCTTATGCATTTCTTATAAATATTCTGCTACAGGGTCTCATTCATACGGAATTCTCGTCACAGGATTTGTATATCCTCCCCACAAGTACATACAGTTTGGGCATCATTTCAACACATTATCAAACATTCTTCTTTCTGAATATACAGGAAGATTCTTAGCTTGATTTACTGGGTCTGACTTCACAGGGTTTTAGTCTTCAATCAAAGCCTATGCCACTCAATTAATGAATAATTGCTCAATAATTCATCTACAAACTGCATTACACCCCTAATTCATGAATAAACCAATTCTGCTTCAATTCTTCTGTTTCTTCTGCAGAGTGCACACACAGACACTCATTCACAGAGAGTATGGTTCATTAGTCTTCTGAGTGGAACAGGAAATTTGCACAAACCGATGCTACAAGGTTCTTCACCACATAATTGCCACAAAATCACTCTAATTTCCATACCCTGCTTATTGGACTCGGCTCAATTACATAGGATCATTCATCAAGAACTCATGTGTTCACACAGGATTTAACTAGTCAAATGCCTTTGCTGCCTTTGTTCTCCTTCTAACAATTTTGCTAGCTATTGTGAGTTTTATATGGTCTTCTTCCTCCATAGATCTCTGTTAGAGGAACTTCCTTTCCCTTACTGATCTCATAGCTGTTATCATTCCAAGGAGCTCTTCTTAGACTACTTTCATGGGGTCTATATATGAACTGCTCTCCCCCTGGGATGTTGCTTCATATCTATAACTGGTTAGATATTTGCTTTGTTTCGTAGAGCAGCTCCCCCTGAGACTATGCTAGATTCATTATGTTATGGAGATAGTAGGCTCCCCTTTTCTCTTTTCTTTCCATACTCTATTGGGGTTCATCATAATGTCTGCACTCCTTTCTGATTCATAGTTTTGTTTGATTGGATTGGATTTCATCATCTGTCTGGAGTTCTTTAATATATATGGCAGTTTACAGTCCTTTGCTTTGTGGCCAAGCTTGAGGCATATATAACATCTTATTTTATCAAAGTATATTTGAGCTGATGCATAATATTTCATTCCCCTTTTTGAACATAATTTACAATCAACATATTTATGTCCAAATTCATTGCATGCATAACAGTAGCCATGGAAATGATTTGTGTACCTGGCGGAAGATTGTCCTTGCCATTTGCTTGCTTGAGGTAGTCTTCTCATTTGCTGCATCTTTTCTTGGTAATCATTGATTCTCTTTGTCTTGCAATGTGCTGCATCATGTCCTGGTTTGTGGCAGGAGAAACAAGTGATATTTTTCATAGGAGGAAAGAACCTCCTTTGACATCTTCCAAATTTATTCAATTCATCTTCAGGAGCATATGAGCCTTTAGCAACTGATTGTTTCATCTTCTCATTCTTATTTGTTTCTTCACAACTCACGTTCCTGCTGGTTTCTGCTTCTAGAGGAATTTGCTGGGCTACTTCATTGTTCTTTACAACTTTTACAAGAATGATTTTCTTGTTATCTTCATCCTTGGACTTACTGGTTTCACCTTCATATCCTATCCCGGACTTTATGAGAGGTGACCTTTGAGCCTTTAGAATCTGGTCCAACTGTCCAGAGCCTTTCATTAGAGGTGTATTCATTAATAGTTCTCTTTGGGCCTTTTCTAAGTTCTTTCTTAGGCTCACTACTTCTTCTTCCAATTTTTCACATTCAAGACTTTTCTCTCTCATTTGTTGCAGCAAAGTGTCTTCTATTTTCCTTGCTTCTTCAAGGTGTGTCTTCAGGTCAACAATTTCTTTCTTATCTTCATATTCTCTCTCATCACATATTTGCACCACTGTCTTAAGGTCTTTGTTTTCATTTTTCAATTTTTCTATTTCAGTCAAAGCAGTGTCAAGCTTGGCTCTTTCTTCAGCTGTAATTTCTTCATGGTTCTTATCTCCATTCACACTAGCAGTTACTTCATTTGATTGAATATTTTCCTGTTGACATGAATTTTTCTTCTTCTTAATTCTCTTATCCTTCTTGTCAGTGCAGTCCTTAGTGTTTACTCCATGCATGAAGTGCAATCTATCCCAGATTTCTTTTGCAGAGGTTAAATCCATTATCAACTCAAGGTCCTTGTTATGAAGACTGTTATATATTACACATTTTGCCTTGGCATTCCTCTATTGTTCTTTCACCGTGGGGGAGTCTGTGCAGTAACCATCACATACAAGCTTCCATACTTCAGGTTCATAAGCCAATAATCCTGTTTTAACCTTATGTCTCCATTCAGGAAAGTTTGTTGTATTTAACACAGGTACATTTTGATAGTCCATGACTTAACTAGATCTCCTTCAAGCTATTAGGCTTGCACCAAAGGAACCTGCTCTGATACCAATTGTTGAACCCTTAGTTAAACTGAGAGGGGGGGGGTGAATCAGTTTAACACATACATGGACTTTTAAAACTTTTCTTTTAAATCTTATTTACACCTTCATTTCATGGTAAACTTAATATGTGAGCAACAAGTATTACTATCAAGCAGATTTGTTAATGTAATAGCAGATTGAATATGAGAGCAGCAAGTATTAAGCAGATGAGATAAATCACATCAACACATAAACATCATGCACAGAGACACCAAATATAAGTGGAAACCCATAAAGGGAGAAAACCACATCTTATTGTTGTTGTGATGCAAAGGCAAGCTCCAACTCCCTCTCACCACTGTTTTCTGCAGGCACCAACCTACAGGAGGCTCTATCCTCAATTCTGCAAGCTACAACTTGCAAGGAAGCTCCAACTCCCATCAATTTTCTACAGGCACCAACCTACAGGAGGCTCCAACCTCAGTGCACCAAGCTACAACTTGCAAGGAAGCTCCAACTCCCATCAATTTTCTGCCGGCACCAACCTACGGGAGGCTCCAACCTCAGTCAGCTACAACTGACATTTTATCAAGCTACAACTTGATGTGGAAGCACCAACTCCCATCTATTTTCTGCAGGCACCAACCTACAGGAGGCTCCTACCTCAGTCAGCTACAACTGACATCTATCAAGCTACAACTTGATAGGGAAGCTCCAACTTCCTTACTCTTTCAAAAGAAAAAAAAAACACTTGCTGATTTACCTTGGATATCAGCTCTGTTTTGTACCTTCTTCTCTGTTGTTCATCAACTCTTATATCAGACCCGCATCATCTCTGCTCAGCCCCTTCTTCTTCTTTGCTCAGCTCCTCCTTATTCACATTCTTCTTGCAGCTTGCTTATTTTCTTCAACTATCTTCAATTCTGCTGCACACTCTCTCCTCTTCTCATTCTATTTTCATCAACTTCTCCTCTTGGATATTACCCCCTTATATACAAGATAGCTTCATGACTGTTTGTATTCTACTGGGAAGTCGAAATGGACAGTCATGTCTCTTTGCCTTCTGCCTTCTCATCTCTTTTCAGCTTACTCAGAAAAATGTAACTGTAGGTGTCAATTTGAACATTACAGTGGGAGTTTGTTTTCTCTCGGAGACTTGCCAATGCATCACAAACAATAAAAACAATTAAACCATTTACATTCGAATTACAATGTGAATTCCAGCTCAACTCATTTAGTCTTTTGAATTGGTACGCATTTGTCTTTTCTTTGGCTGTCTTTGTCTTTTCTGTGACTGTGTTTTATCTCCTTTCGGCTCTGTTTGCTCTTCTGTCCTCTGATATGGTGTAACTGCTGCATACGTGTAATTGTGCCTTTTATATCCACTGAGTGTAAATCTGGAGGAATTCCAACCCTTTTCATGCCACGAGTGTCTTGTTGATGTGGCGAGTTCCGCAGGCCGGAACATACATATATCACAACTATATTAATTTAATAATTTCCCTCCCGTTAAGCTTGAGGCCCGTGGGTCTTCAGACCACGCGGCATGTTTTAATACAACCGCAACAATGTAATATATATACATATAACAATCATATCAGAACGCTCGTATTATAAATTGAGCCATTCTTTAATTCCGCGGGGGTATCAAACTCAAGAAGATAAGGGAAGAAGACCCCCTCGGAATGCATTACACATATCTCCAACTTATATATTATCTTAGCGTAAATAGAGTTTCGATCCTCTTGTGATTTCCGATTGCTATTGATCGCAATCGAAACTTTGAGTTGCAAGCCCCTCTACTTTGTTTACCTCCGATGCGATTGGGAAGGGGTCCCACCATATAAAACTTCGTTTTGTGCGCTCCATATATATCAATTCTCAGCGTAATATAGTGAAGACATATTAGACATATAAGGACTCCTTTTGGGTCCACTTGACACACTTCCCGATGCAATGAGTCTTCTCCGAATGCTATTTATCGCTCCTGTTCTGATTCCGATTCAATCAGAAATCGCCAATCGATTGAATTACTATCACTCAACTATTGCAGCTCCAAATCTGTTCCGATTGCGATTCAATCGGAAATCGCCAATCGATTGAATTACTATCACTCAACTATTGCAGCTCCAAATCTGTTCCGATTGCGATTCAATCAGAAATTGCCAATCGATTGAATTGCAATGCGCTTCCACCTTTGGACTTCTTCACATTTCCGATCCGATTGAGGAGGGGTCCCACCTTATAAAAATTTGTTTTATGCGCTCCATAATATATATGCCTTGGACCTTTGGTTCTTTTTATTTCGAGATTGATAATATGAAACTGTTTCAATGTCTTAAACTTTTCAAACTCCACTAACTTCGACACTGCCCGATTTGCATCAATCACTAGAATTCTTATAATTTAAAACTGAGTTGCTGCTACGTCATTTCTTATATATGTATACTTTGCTGCTGGAGTCAAGAGATTTCCGGAATAGTATTTGTGTTATATTAAATGTATAACGCCGGTTGGAGTATGCGATTCAAGATTATGTTTGTATATATTATATAATAAGCATATATTTGATATATATGTTTATATATTTTGCCGGCTGAGTGAAAGGCGATTCCGGAATAATGTTTATATAAGTTATATGGGCCTCCCACCGCGGAAGTGTGATTCCTGGAATTTTATAACGGCTGTTTAGCCACGCCTCTTGCCTCTGCTATACGTAAACTCTGCCTGCCTCTATTGCTGAGATAATGGTTACGCACGCATAACCTCTTGCTACTCTGACGGCTGCCTTTGCCTCTATTGCTGAGATAACGGCTCTGCTTCTGTTATATTCGTTTCCTCTGCCTTCATTTGCTTCTTTGCTGCCTCCATTGTATTCGCTGCTTCCTTTGCCTGTTTCTGCTTCAGCGCTGCCTCCTTTGTTTCCTTCATGTGCTTCTTTGCTGTCTTTATTGCCATGATAACAGATCTGTCTCTGTAGCTATTTGTCTTACGCTCTCTCTTTTAATTCATCTGCTCCTTGACTGATGCTACTCCTTAATTCTCCTTTTGCTACCTTTGCTTCTTTAAATGAACTTGTCTCTACTGCTCGAATCTCTCTACATCTTGCTGCTATGCTGCTCTCTTTGCCTTGTTGTTGCCTCAT
Organism: Pinus albicaulis; assembly: GCA_034641835.2. Lineage (NCBI taxonomy): Eukaryota > Viridiplantae > Streptophyta > Pinopsida > Pinales > Pinaceae > Pinus > Pinus albicaulis. The sequence goes on along the minus strand of CM076578.1, from coordinate 1,383,695,474 downwards.
ATGTTCCTCCTTTTCCATCTCCGTTGCCATCAATGACAACATTTTCAGCTTGAGTCAGGTTTGACCCGTGGGTGGTATGGGGGGAGAAAAAATGGAAAGATTAGGATTAGTCTAACTACAATATATATATATATATATATATATGTATATATATATATATATATATATATATATATATATATATATATATATATACACCATGGGTCCACCATGAAATTACTAAACTAAAATTCATTATCACATTTATTTTTGTGTTTCCAACCACACACAAAAATTGGTGCTCACCCTCCTTATATGACTGTCGTATTTTCAGTTCTCTATATTGTTTATTTCTCCATTTGATAAATTCACCAGTCCATTTGATTCATTTAGAAATTCTAGAAAATAGTGCACATTTTAGTTTTTATTTCTAAAATGGAAATCAAACCTTTTTATGTGGGAATATTCTAGGAAAACTGTTTGTTACCTCTTTATTTCAATTTCTCCAAATCAAAATTTCCAATTGGGATTAAATTAGACAATTTTAGCATTTAAAAACAATTGTGTGGTGCACTTCATGGGTTCGGATCACACTATACCCTTCAATGATGCTTCTTACGAATTTATAAGAAGAACCAATAATGTATCTATGAGGATTCCACATTAAAAATGTATTATAAAATAAATCACATTGAAATAGTTGGAAAAGAAATAATGGTGTGTCATGTCTTAGAAGATGCATCTATATGTATGTGTGGACTTCATGACCTTATCAACATTGGTGTGTTATAAGGAACGTTGTGTTAAAATGGTCATCTCACATTAAGAGTGCGTCTCATATTAGAGGAGGTGCCAATGGGAATACGGTTGTGTTTCGTGATAACAATGCACCAATGAATTATAAAATACAATGCATCAAATGGATGATGTGTGTGGTTTTATCATAGGCACTAGTGTGTGTATTACTGCATTTATTTATTTTTATATCTAATTATTGGAACTTATTTATTATACTTTTCATCTTTTTCAATATATATAACTATTCCTATCACCTATGCATATCAAGAAAATGAGGATTTGTGTATTAAGGTCCATGCAAATCCTATAGTGTGTCCCAAACTAGAATTTTTGGGTTTCTCAAATACTTTGAGTTCCCTACATTTTTACCAAATCAGAGCTTACAAACTAATATTGTGTGGATGTGGAGGTTGGTAGAGGATATATTTCTACTATTAGGATGGTCGATATCCTTGAGCACCTTCATTTATATTAGTTTCTTCACAAGTATATTTATTCAGGGGAAAGATATTACCTTCATTTCTGGTTAGGAATAGGTACATCATTGGATTAGCTAGTTAACCAACATTATATAGGTCTATAGGGTTGAGAGGGAGGCTAAATATATATCTTTCCTATTCACAACATGCTAAATTGAGTAGTTCCTACCATGGTATCATGGATAATTATTGCTTTCAAAGAGGTCAACAAATCACAGGGGGTTAAATGTAGATTATTGAGCAGGTGCTTCATGATCATCTATTTGCATTCCTTTTTTTTTTATGAGAGAGGTAATAAGCGTGCAGGAGCATCAAGGCCAATTTTCATTATTTAACTATGTAATAATGGGGGGGTGTGACATTTTAATTGTTTTATTAACTAATTTGTTATTTTTAAATAAATTAGGAGAGAAATTATAAAGGTGAGGATTTTTTATATATTTTTTTAATAATTAAAAGGATATGAGAGAAAATAGAATTAGGTATAAAATTTAGGGAGTAGGAATTCTATGTACGGGAATTTGTTGAGTCCACACCTAAAATGAATTTAAATTATATTTAGTTGAGGATTAGGTGGAGAGATTTTTGGAATGAATTAAATTCATTATTTGTGTATAAATGTGAGTGTTTTTGTGAGCAAAAATAATATAGTTGAAGAGCTGAGATAGTGAAGAGTTGAGTGACTGAGGAGAGGTTTGAAGGGCCAAGATCCAGAGGCCGCCCAATGTAATATTTGGCCACAGAATTTTGATATAGTTAATGGAGTTGATTTGCATGGCTCTTTCCACCTTCATGTAAATTTGAGCTGAATGTTTTTTTTTTTATGGTTTTATATTATAGAAAATTTGAAGCATTTTAATTAAAGTGAAGGAGTTCAATTCTTATATGCCAGGATCTTATTTCTAGCAAAATTCCTGCATAGTTTTGGTATCAGAGCAGTCCAAGAGAAGATCAGGCCAACGAAAATTCCTATGTAATTACTGTGTGTGTTAATACAGATATTTCAATTCTGAATTCATGATTTATTTCTAAATTATATGACTGTGCATATGGGATTGAATTATACATTTGTGTGTTAAATGGTATATGGAAATGGTATATGTACGGTTGTAACTACATTTTCGATTTACACCAAGTTTTATTGCAGTGGGTTCTTCGCGGTAGGATTGTGGTGAGAAAACTTATATTTGGATGGCAACATGACAGTGACCATTTGTGGCCATATGTCGTATTGCATGGTATTTTAAACACTGGAGCCTTCTTCCATTTCGCTACAGCTCCCCCATTATCTCTTGACATTTTCTTTGCACCAAAATCTCTATGTAATTGGTTTCGTGGGAAGTTTCTAGAAACTATCGAGCTACAAGCTGGAATTCATAACATCCTCAAGGTAGTGGTCAAGTGATACTATTGTTGTTATCATTGGTGCAAAAAAATGAATTGGGTATGAAATTTTCCGCCAGTTAGCAAATGAAGATGTCAGAGTGATATTGAGAGTAAGAAATTAATGAGAAATTGGGAATGTTATCAACTAAAATGCTTCGGGCAGAAGGCTTTAATGTTTATTTCCACAAGTTGGATGTATGCAGTACCGAATCAATTTCCAATCTGTCACAAAATATTAAGCAGAAGTATGGTGGATTTGACATTTTGGTTTGAATGCAGGAATGAAGTCAATGGATTGTGATTCACTGTGGAGTGAAGTCACAAGGTGAACGGATGACATTGAGCACCCAAGTAAATGGAAACTTCAATCAAGGCGCGAGTGAAATGGAGATAGAAACGAGTCAAATGAATCGCTGTGAGGCTTTGAAATTGAATTCAAGTTTTGTTGTATGAATATAGAGTGAGCGAACAGCCTAAGCAAGGGCGCGAGAGGCATTCAAAGCCTATGCGAATGAATATCGAAGAGGATTGAAGGTTAGCGCATTTAAGGAAACAACATGGTGATTTGGATCGAGGAACAATAATGAAGAATTTTTTGAAACCATAGGGGCAACATGAAGAAGAATCGAAGTGAACCATGAATAGAGCGTGGCAAATTTTTGATGAAATAAGACACTGACTGCGAAGCGACACTAGAAGAGGTATAGAACGGTGTTTAAATTTGTTGAACATTTGAATGATGTGGATCTTTATTCTTCCCTATGAAATTCTTGGCAAGCCAGCTGGGGGGCTAGATTATTTTGAGCCTTCAAGGAATGCCTTTCCCCTGAAAACCCATCCTCCTTGAAGTCTTTCAATTGCTATGCCTAATACAAATCCTCTCTGCTAGTACATTGCTCAAAAAGGGCCTATTATTCCCTCCTTTACCCCTGCGAAATACATTAGTTCCCCTTCTTTTCCCTTTATCCAAATTCCCTTTCTTCCCCCCCAAGATTCCCCCTCTCTATGCCTAAATCCCCCAAAATCCCCTATAAATTTCCCCATCTCCCTTATTTCCCTAGTTTCCCCCTCCATCTCCCCTATCGTTACCCTTTTATTGCCCCCAAAACGCATTAAAAATGAATTAAAATGATAAATTTTATGTTTTTGGGTCTTAGCCTTTCTTCTAATAGCCCCGTGCCCTTTTCCTTCCATAGAACCCGGCGCCGTGACCGAAGCGTTTCCCCTGCGAGGGCTTTACTCCATCCGTAGAGTCAAAACATGGAGCCCCCATAATTGACTCCTCAGGATGTGGGAAAACCCGATCGAACGACTGTCATTCACTACGGGGGGTCGCTCCAAAATCTCATGGTCGTACACCTTGGCCCCCCCGCAGTTCATCTCCACCGTCAGTTTAAATCCGCGGATCGACGGTTCATAGCCAGAGCGCTTCGGGTGCATTTTCCACCGTTGATCCGTCCCAGATCTAACGGTGCGGAGCGCGCCCGAAATGGAGGTCCCCACTCCATGCGCTGTTTTCCAAAACCTGCCGGTAAATTCCGCACCGCTCATCTGCGGACGGCGGTTTTCCTCCATCGCCCAGTGATTCCATACATTACCTGCCGCGTGTCCGAGTGTACTATTTCAAAAACCGCCTATTTCGTGCATTATCTCCTGGACGAAAGCCAGGTAGCGGAATTCACCTCAGCCGTCAGATCTTGGAGCCCTCATCCAAACGATGATCATTAATCGAACACCTGCGCCCTTCTTAACGCACAGTCATCGTGCCCGTTGGCCCACCGTCTACGCGTTCTCCAGCCGTCGATCTCCACGGAGTGGACGGCCCCGGGTTTTGTTTGTCTTAGTTGGCTTCATTCCTCGTCACCCCACCTCGCCACATCACCTCCACGTGTCCTTGTCGTACGCCTGCATGTCTCACTGCATATATTTCTTTTCGAAGTCATTTTTACGTGGTTTTCCCATGCAAACTGTCTTCGCTGTGCATCCGCCTCCCATATTTCATCGCTTCACTGCGTTTTTTCTCCATGTCCCCGCCTGTACGTCCGTTTCATCCATCCACATCTCCTACCACCCTCGTCCATGGATTTCTTCACAGTTTTTGTGTTATTGCAGGGTTTCCAAAAGTGAAAGACCACCATGATTCTACACGGCAAGGCTGTCCAAACAGTATTAAATCCAAGAGCTGGTACTACCACGAGCAAGTCAAAGGTAGCGGCTGACAAGATTTGCTTGAAAGAACATGATTCAAAGCTCTATGGAAAACCTTTCAGCGCTATTAAAAGCCTAAGCTACCCTATGAGAAGAAAAATGAAAATGGTAGAGTCATTCAGAAGAGCAAAAGGAAGGTTAAGGCAAGATAATGAAGATATCGAGCCCTAAGTCAATGTTTTCAGAGACAAAGCAGCAGATTATAGACCCCGAGGAATCGATCAAAGGTTCCTAAGCACAGGAAAAAGGTAATATCATGGTTTTTCATCAGCAGAATGCTTTTTATTCATCAAGTACATGGCGCCCAAACAACTTTTATTATGCACCATGTCCCTGAAGAGTTTTCCACCAGACTACAGCCCAAAAACAGTCAGACATTTATGAGACAGACCTTTCAGCAGTTTATTTTACTTTTTGTTTACGACACCAGGAGTCCTTCGACCAAAAATGTCAAGATCATATCCAAAGCAGATCATTCTTTCACAAGGAAGGTGACAGAGATTAAATACATAGCAGGTCAAGCAGAATGTGTTTCGGCCCTACATTCATTGTTATGTTTAATGATACATTTAATTTTCACCTACTCCTTCAGTCGATCTTAGGTTCACCCTTTTCTATAAAGCACAGAAGGAAACATTGTAATGGTTGTTGATGAGATATCAGTGGAGCGCAAGTATCTTCCTCTTGAGACAAGTTCTCTATGTAATATTGTAAGATAGACTGAGACTAGATGTATTCAGGCTGAATGTTCAAGATATGGGCTATGATGTACCTGATTGGTGTTGTTTTTAATATGACAAGCATGTTTCTTTAGATCCTGATCTAAAGCAGCTGGTGATGTTTCCTCTTTCTCTGTATTTGTGATTGACTTGCTTTCATTGCATGCTACATTTTATTTCATTTCTACTGGTAGGAAACATAAGTATAATATAGGATTCACCCTTGATAGGTGCCCTATGTTTCCTGCTCTCCCTACCTCAATGTTTTCTGCTTATATGTGTATCTGAATGTTGGTTTCAATTGGTTTAACCAGTGTAGTGGATGTTATTACCTGCTCTCTGATGTATGAATTAATGAAGTCTATGAAGTTGGATGTGTTGGGAACACTGGGAGGTTTAGAACCCTATCTCTACCTCTTTAGGACCTTGCCACCTTATTAAACCTTTACAAGATCCCTTGTTTTGCCTCTAATTTTGTCCAAGAAGGCCTGGAGTTAAATTACCTCTGGCCTGATCTATAGACAGAGTTGGTTGGTTCTCCTCCTTTCATTTTCTGTCCTTAATGTCCCATTCCAAATATCTCCTTTAAGATCCAAGTGCTCTAGGTGACTAGCCCAATTGAAAGCTTGCACATTGATTACAAGTAAATCCTTTCTTGACTCCATAGCCCAATGGCTTTGATGTTCTCTGAGTTATCTGTCTCTGCCTCCTTTTTTCTCATCCTTGTCTTATGTTGGTCCTTCTTTTCTTGATTCCCTCCAACCAAACACAAGAAATCAAACCAACAACCCTGAGCCTACAACTAGCCTAATATCTTAAACTCGAGCTTCAAAGCCATATGCCATGACTATTATAGAGAGATCCCTCTCTGGACCTAGGAGGGCTAGATCCTAAGGTCTGAAAGTGGTGCTATGTTGTCTCATCTTTTGGTATTGCCAATCTTGCCAAAACATGGGAACCCCAACATAATGGCGACTCCGCTGGGGAATTTCTGAAGAGCCTATAACCGAGAACATTATTAGTGTATAGCCCAGCATCGTCACCAACATAATGGCAACTCCGCTGGGGAAATTTGAGTGCATTACACTTTGAACATCCCTAGGCATTCAAACCACAAATCTCTGGTTAGATTGGCAGAAAGTCATCCCTTTCTTGAATCATCCTCCGTTCGTTGTGTATCTCATACTCTTAGACAGAGCCTGGGAAGGGCTAGGTAGCCTCCGGATCTCACCCTCTTCGGAGGTGACATATCTGGTAAACGCCCTCCCAGTCAGTCTCTGGTTGGATTTTGTTGTGTTTTTAGGTTATTCCTGAAAGGTGACATTACCTAATTGCTGATGGTGGACAACATCCTACTTCAAACATTCATAATCGTCCACTTGGCAACTCCACACTCCCTATGATCCAAAGACCTAATGACTCCACTGGTAGAAGACTCTGAACTGGTTGAAGAGACACAGTTACCTCTTTCTGATTTACAAACATGCTTCCACGCATACAGAGAAGATATTCCCGAATGAGCAGGGAGCATATCCCTAGATTCCCACACAAAATTCTTGAAGTGGACTGGTTAAAAAACTTGCCTACCTTTCAGGGTGAAAACACTGAAGACACCTTGCTACATCTCATCAAGTTTCATATACATGTGTGGAAATTTAGAGTTGAATGGCATGAAGACTGCTTAATGAAAATGTTCATGGCAACATTAGAAGGAAAAGCTAGGGTCTGGTATGAATGGTTAGAACCTCGGAGTTTGTTTTCTTTAAAGGACATGCACCAGGTATGTTACAAGAATTATAAAGGAAACTCTCCATCCTTACCATGGGACTGTTGTGATCAATCTCAGAATATCATACAGTACCTGTTAGACATTGATATGGATTTGGTTGATATCCATCCTGAAGATCTGTTGACAGCCATTCAAGGATTTCATATGCATCCTAGCCATCACAAGGGCACAGATGAATCAGCTGAGGAAGAAAACAACCAAGAGACTGTGGACATTCTTCAAGGTATTCCTGAAAATTCAGATGCTAATTTATCATCCCTGATAGTTGAGTCTCAAGAGGACACCCTGCCTCAAATCCAGTCTTCAGAGGAAATAGAGAGCTGCTGCACTTCTGAACAAAGGGACACAAGACCATCCTCCCCTTTGACAGAGGAAGAAATAGATCAAATCATCAATAGAAAACCAGCCTCTGAAATTTTTTACAGATCAGAAATTCTTGTCCATTCATTTGATGAGATTTATTGTACAGAGTTGGAAAGCCCACATGTAAATAAAAATGAAGAGAAATCTGCTGCCAATCCAGTATATCTGAATGGTAACACTACTTACATTCCTGATTCCCGTGTATTTGATCTATCTGATGATGATGTTCTCCAAACGGAAGATGATCTTGCAGGGTCATCGTTAGTAGATTTATGGGAAGAAAATCATTTCCATTTACTTCCAGAGAGTAATGAGCCAATGCGGGCTATTTATGATATTGGTGAAGAAAGCTTCAAGACTGCAGAACAGGGTGAACGATCTCTAGATCTTTGCTTCACTCCGTTACAACTCATCAGTAATGGTTTTCACATGATTGGAGGTCAGCAGCGTTTCATATTAGATGATGAAGAGGAAAACAAAGAAGAGGTTCTTGAGTAGGATGTGAATAACGAGCTTTCTCTTGAAAAAGAGGAGGAAATGGAACAAGACCCTGCTCAAGAATACATGGATCTCTTCACTGAGCTCAGCACATCAGAGCAGAACATATTAGAGCTCCAGGAGGACACTGCTGCAATCTATGATGAGTCCTCCAGTTCAGAAAGTGAAGCAGATGAAGGAGATTCTCTTCTTCAAGAGAGTTTTATCCTTGATCCAGTGGAAGAAGAGGAAGTCCTGGTTGAATCCTGCTTGCTAGATATTCATAACCAGGTATCATTTCATGATCCTTATGCACATTTCTTGCATATACTTGAAGAAGGATCAAGGGTCTTCTTGAGAAGCATGTTGCAAACAGAGGGAAAATTTTTCAAAGCTACTGTTATTGAACCAAAAGAGTGGGAGCTGCCCTGCCTATCCAGCATGCTCAAGGAGTTGAGCAAGAAGGACCAGCCATGGGATCACCTGATGGACTGGTTACATTGGAAGACAGTGTTTGTAAGCTAGTCTTGTAAATATGTCAAGTTAGAATAGGGTAGGTAGGAAAATCTCAATAAAGCTCATCCTATGAGCAGGTAGTTAGTTGTTTCATTTTCTGTCTTAGAATGTAGAGAAGAAACCTACTAGACAGTCTAATCCTAGCAGGTAGTAGTGTAGGTAGAGAAACATGTGAGACCAACAGTCTAATCTGGTCTCATGGAGCAATAAGGGTGGAAGTAGAATAGGTTTGTTTTCTTGTTTGCAAATAAAATTATGTAAAGGGTTTGCTAGCTCAAATGCACCCTAAGAAAAAAAAAAAATGCTATGATTGTAGTGTGGGTAGGTAGACTGAATGTGAAAAATGTTTCTGCTGATATATCATGTTTGTGGTAGCTGAAAACAAAAGAAGGAAGATGGCTTATGATAGCAAGCATCTGGCCTACTCCAAAGATCATATCTGATTTCTTGACTCCTCCAAGGAGAAGCCATCCCCATGTGGAGCCACTGTTAGCCCCCCTATGAAATTCTTGGCAAGCCAGCTGGGGGCTAGATTTTTTTGAGCCTTCAAGGAATGTCTTTCCCCTGAAAACCCATCCTCCTTGAAGTCTCTCAATTGCTGTGTCTAATACAAATCCTCTCTGCTAGTACATTGCTCAAAAATGGCCTATTATTCCCTCCTTTACCCCTGCAAAATACATCAATTCCCCTTCTTTTCCCTTTATCTGAATTCCCTTTTTTTCCCATCTCCCTTATTTCCCTAGTTTTCCCCTCCATCTCCCCTACCGTTACCCTTTGATTTCCCCCAAAACGCATTAAAAATGAATTAAAATGATAAATTTTATGTTTTTGGGTCTTAGCCCTTCTTCTGATAGCCCCGCGCCCTTTTCCTTCCATAGAACCCCGCGCCGTGACCTAGGCGTTTCCCCTACGGGGGGCCTTATTCTATCCGTATGGTCAGACCATGGTGGCCCCGTATTTGACTCCTCAGGATGTGTGATGATCTAATCTAATGGCTGTCATTCACTTCGGGGGGTCGCTCCAATAGCCTCGTGTCTGTACACCTTGGCCCCCCGTAGTTGATCTCCTCCGTCCATTCATTTGTCAATCCAATGACATGGAGCGCGCCCGAAATGGTGTTCCCCACACCTGCATACGTCATCCTCCCAAAACCCGCCGGTAAATTCCGCACCGCTCATCTACGGACGACGGTTTACCTCCATCACCCAGCGATTCCATACATTTCCTGCCGCGTGTCCGAGTGTACTATTTCGAAAACCGCCCATTTCACGCATTATCTCCCGGATGAAAGCCAGGCAGTGGAATTCACCTCGGCTGTCAGATCTTGGAGCCCTCATCCAACGGTGCTCATTCATCGAACCTGCGCCCTGCTTAATGCCCAATCATCGTACCCTTTGGCCCACCGTTTGCCGTTCTCAACTGTCGATTTCCACCCCGATGGACGGCCCAGGTACGTTTGTCTTCCGTTGACCATTCCTCGTCACCCCGCCTCGCCACATCACCTCCACGTGTCCTTTTCGTATGCCTGCATGTCTCACTACATATATTTGTTTCCAAAGTCATTTTTACGTGGTTTTCCCATGCAAACTTTCTTCGTTGCGCATCCGCCTTCCATATTTCATCGCTTCACTACGTTGTTTCGCCATGTCCCTGCCTGCACGTCCGTCTCATCCATCAACATCTCCTGCCACCCTTGTCCATGGATTTCTTCACAGTTTTTGTGTTCTTGCAGGGTTTCCAAAAGTGAAAGACCGCCATGATTCTACACGGCAAGGCTGTCCAGACAGTATTAAATCCAGGAGCTAGTACTACCACGAGAAAGTCAAAGGCATTGGCTGACAGGATTTGCTTTAAAGAACAGGATTCAAAGCTCTGTGGAAAACCTTTCAGCGCTATTAAAATCCTGAGCTACCCTCTCAGAAGAAAAATGAAAATGGTAGAGTCATTCAACAGAGCAAAAGGAAGGTTAAGGGAAGCTAATGAAGATCTCGAGCCCTAAGTCAATGTTTTCAGAGATAAAGCAGCAGATTACAGACCTTGAGGAATCATTCAAAGGATCCTGAGCATAGGAAAAAGGTAATATCATGGTTTTTCATCAGAAGAATGCTTTTTATTCATCAAGTACATGGCGCCCAAACAACTTTTATTATGGACCATGTCCCTAAAGAGTTTTCCGCCAGACTACAGCTCAAAAACAGTCAGACATTTATGAGACAGACCTTTCAGCAGTTTATTTTATTTTTTGTTTATGACACCAGGGGTACTTTGACCAAAAATGTCAAGATCATATCCAAAGCAGATCATTCTTTCACAAGGAAGGTGACAGAGATTAAATACATAGCAAGTCAAGAAGAATGGGTTTCGGCCCTGCATTCATTGTTATGTTTAATGATACATTTAATTTTCACCTACTCCTTCAGTCGATCTTAGGTTCACCCTTTGCTATAAAGCACAGAAGGAAACATTGTAATGGTTGTTGATGAGATATCAGTGGAGCACAAGTATCTTCCTCTTGAGATAAGTTCTCTGTGTAATATTGTAAGATAGACTGAGACTAGATGTATTCAGGCTGAATGTTCAAGCTATGGGCTATGATGTACCTGATTGGTGTTGTTTTTAATATGACAAGCATGTTTCTTTGGATCCTGATCTAAAGTAGCTGGTGATGTTTCCTTTTTCTCTGTATTTGTGATTGACTTGCTCTCATTGCATGCTACATTTCATTTCATTTCTACTAGTAGGCAACAGAAGTATAATATAGGATTCGCCCTTGATAGGTGCCCTATGTTTCCTGCTTTCCCTACCTCAATGTTTTCTGCTTATATGCATATCTGAATGTTGGTTTCAATTGGTTTAACCAGTGTAGTAGATGTTATTGCCTGCTCTCTGATGTATGAATTAATTAAGTCTATGTTCAGATGTTCTTGTTAGGATTTATTTGGATGTGTTGGGAACACTGGGAGGTTTATAACCCTGTCTCTACCTCTTTATGACCTTGCCACCTTATTAAACCTTTACAAGATCCCTTTTTTTGCCTCTAATTTTGTCCAAGCAGGCCTGGAGTTAAATGACCTCTAGCCTGATCTATAGACAGAGTTAGTTGGTTCTCCCCCTTTCATTTTCTATCCTTAATGTCCCATTCCAAATATCTCCTTTAAGATCCAAATGCTCTAGGTGACTAGCCCAATTGAAAGCTTGCACATTGATTACAAGTAAATCCTTTCTTGACTCCATAGCCCAATGGCTTTGATGTTCTCTGAGTTATCTGTCTTTGCCTAAGCTTCCTCTTTGCTCATCCTTGTCTTATGTTGGTCCTTATTTTCCTGATTCCCTCCAACCAAACACAAACAATCAAACCAACAACCCTGAGCCTACAACTAGCCTAATATCTTAAACTCGAGCTTCAAAGCCATATGCCTTGACTATTATAGAGAGATCCCTCTCTAGACCTAGGAGGGCTAGATCCTAAGGTCTGAAAGTGGTTCTATGTTGTCTCATCTTTTGGTATTGCCAATCTTGCCAAAACATGGGAACCCCAACAGATACTAAACAAATTTAATGGTTGCTGGGTTGTTTGAGTCATAACCAGTGATTGAAAGAAAGAAGCTTCCGCATTAGAAATGATTGAAAATTTTCCCAAATTGTCATATTATTTGGGCATTAAATTGATATTCATTTTTATATGCATACCGAGAGAGAATGCGGATTCTTCATAGTTTGGTTGAGTTATTTTGATAAGCATGTAGTGGAAAAAGAAGAATTCTTTTGTTGGTGATTGGAAATTGTTTGATGTTGTAAACCTTTGTTTTACCATCACGTGACAACATTTAAGGAGGGAATATTCAAGATGAAACATTCTAGGAATGTACATCATTCATTGGAGAAGTTTCATTTTGATGAATGACAAGTGCGAAGGATTGCAGGGAAGTGGCTTAAATGAAGTCCACACATGAACAGATGCAGTTCACAAAGGAGGGGAAGATGACTGTTGATAGTCATTTTCGGAGATCTGATGAAGAATACGAGCAAGAGAAGGCTTAAGTAACAATTCACCTTGAATTGTTAATGGAGTTGTTGCAGGAAAATGTGAAATACTAGACACATGGTTGGACCATGAGAAAGAAGGTGAAGTGGCAGAAGCTACACGCAAAGAGGGAAAAGCAGGTAAAAATATAGTTGATGGAGGAGTTGAGGAAGCTCGAGCAGATGTTGAGTTGTGAAGAACTCAGAGAGGCTAAGTTAAAAATGGATGTTTCCATTTGTGGCCTGGAACATGGTGAAATTCTGGGTGAAGAGATCAGTGAGGAAGATGTCATGAACTATGGGGATAGTTCAGAAGCATCTGAAAATGTGTTCATAAGAGAAGCAGGTGAGGCTATGAAGCCTTGCAATTTTCTCATAGTTTATGTATGTTTGCAGGATGTGCGAAAGATGGTGAACAGTCTAATGGAACTTTGAGAAAGGAGAATTAAATTCTTGAGGAAAATTCTTGTACATAATTCCTTTCAAAGAAGGAAAGTGTTGATTGGTTACAACAGGAAGAAATGAAGACAGAGGGGTCTTATGGAAATATTTAGCAGAATATTGAAGTGGGGAAAGAAGGACCATCTAATGATTGATCAACAACCAATGAAGGTATGGAAAGTTGTGTGAAATTTCCAAGTTTTATTCCAGTTGAGATTGTTAAGTTATATAGAAAGTTAGATCTTCAGAGAAGGGAATTGGAAAATTAGAGGATCTATGTTCAGGGAAAGTTACTGAAAGACACAGAACAAGGAAACATTTTTCAAATAGATAATGTGGAGGAGGGACTAACTGGTAGTCTTACAGAGGAATTAAATCAACATACTGATGTGGTGATGTACAAGGGAATCTCAGAGCAGCATACTGAAATGTTTCCAGCAGCGGGAGGGGCACTGAAGCCTTATGTTTTTTATTCTAACAATTGTTTTGTGAGTACAAGTTTTATTGCTGATACTGGAGGAAATCTATTGGATCTAGAAATTGAACTAATTAGGAGGATGATGAGGAAAGTATCCCGGAAGAGGCTAGAAGTAGTGAAACAAAGAAGAAGCAGCAACAGAAAGACAACAAAATATTGTGAAAGCATAGTTAGTGGGGCTATGCAGCATAAATTTTGGAGACCTGGAGAAGAACGACAGATAGAAGCAGTGACAAATGGAAAGTTACAGCACAAGATATGGGATCCAGGCAGATGAATATCCGAACACATGAGGAGGCGATCATGATTAATTTCAACCTTGGGAGTCTGATGCAGGAGCATCAAGGCCAATTTTCATTATTTAATTATGTAATAAAGGGGGGTGTGACATTTTAATTATTTTCTTAATTAATTTGTTATTTTTAAACAAATTAGGAGAGAAATTATAAAGGTGAGTATTTTTTATATATTATTTTAATAAATAAAAGGATATGAGAGAAAATAGAATTAAGTAGCAGATTCAGGGAGTAGGAATTCTGTGTAGGGGACTTTGTTGAGTCCACACCTAAAATGAATTTAAATTAGATTTAGTTGAGGATTAGGTGGATATATTTTTGGAATGAATTAAATTCATTATTTCTGTATAAATGTGAGTGTTTTTGTGAGGGAAAAAACATAGTTGAAGAGCTGATATAGTGAAGAGTTTAGTGAGTGAGGAGAGGTTTGAAGGGCCAAGAGCTAGAGGCTACCCAATGTAATATTTGGCCATAGAATTTTGATATAGTTAATGAAGTTGATTTGCATGGCTCTTTCCACCTTCATGTAAATTTGAGTTGAATGTTTTTTTTTTTATGGTTTTATATTGTAGAAAATTTGAAGCATTTTCATTAAAGTGAAGGAGTTGAATTCTTATATGCCAGGATCTGCTTTCTAGCAGAATTCCTGCATCAATAACAGTATAGTTGACCAAAAGCTTTGTTTGAGATGGAGAAGGATTTACATTTGGGTTTGTCTTGTTTTGTTGGTTCTATAAGTGAGTGGCCTCCATGTGGCCTTTCCTAGATGTTTATTTTCTCAGGAGGTTCTTACACAAATTAGTTCTTGCATTATTTTTACTCAAGAGCTCATGGAGTCCCAGTGGATGATGTCAATAGTGGTGCTCCATTTTCCATATGTCGAGATAGATTTATTGCAATATCCATAACATTGTTCTTGGATTTCTTATTTTCTGGCATTGTCCACTATTGTAAAATGATGCATTATTAATTAATTAATATATTTCCCATTTACATCATTATATTATATATCTATAATCCATTGGCTAATAATATAATGTAATAACTACAATATAAAAATAAATAAATTTTTTTTAAAAACTCGTTTTGAGATTAAATATTGAAATTCTCTTAAAAAAATAATTAAAATTTATATAAATTAGTGTACTATATTCTTTTGAACTCGCTCATGTTGGGTGTCATAAAAATAAAAATTTATGTGTTTTCATGAGACATGTATTGGTTCTTTAAATAAATATACATAATAGTTTTTAGTAGTAAGAAATAATGATGTGAGTTCAAAATAATATAATGTATCGCAGACATCTTTCTTCAAAATGTTTGCATTTTCATGTTCGTTTCACATATGGTAATACAAAATTAGATGTTGTTATGTGTACAATAAAAATACCAATATTCCCTCGTGTTGTATTTATGTGTATGAGCACTAAAAATTAAAAGGGGAAAATATGGCCTATGCATAAAAAATATATGAGCACCTGTATACCATAAAACAAAAAAAAATGTACAAATTATACTAACACCAATCGGTAATGTTGTACTTAAACAACAACCCTATTATTCTCATACTCTTTTGGAAAAATCATGTCTCCTACCATTTTTTTAACCATTTTAGATTTTTTTTCTTTTTCTTTTTCTTTTGTATGTTAATTTGGATATATTGTAATCTTAAAATAATTATTTTTCTTGATTAAAATTTATCAATATCTAATTAGTTCATAAAACAAAATGAAAATTCTTCAAATATTTAAATTTTCTATAACAAAGAATCAATTCTTGAAATAGTTTTTATATGTAAAATTATAATTAACCCTATTTTAGATTTAAAAAAAAATTATTTACATCTAGATCCAGAACCCTCTTGAATAAGTCCATTTAAATTCCGTCGATATGGATATCTAGATCCACTCTTCATTTTTATTTTTATTTTAGTATAACTTTTGATATCCATATGTCCCCCATTCATAATTCCTTTCATTTTGTTTGAGAGCGGATACTAGATATTGGATATCTTTAGACATAAAGACAAAATAATGCATTATTTTAATATATCAATTTTTTATTCAAACATATCAAAATCCATGGGAAAGTAAATTTCACCCCATATGGATCCACCTAATATTTGATGTCAGGATGTTGGATATATGTAACTTGTTAGTTTATATGAATATATTAAGATCCATACTTATAGAGAAATGATTTACATAGTTAAATACCCAAATATCAAATACTTGGATATGTTTCAGAACATCAATTAATATGGATATCTAAATGCACACTTAATTTTTATTGAAATTTCAGTATGAAGATTCGATATCCATAAGTCCCCAATTCATAAGTCCTTTCATTTGATTTGAGACCAGATACTAGATATTATATGTCTTTTCACATAAATACAAATTACATCATTTTTTTTCCATGCCTTCAGTGGGACTACAGTGATCGCTAGATCATTGACACTCAATGAATTCATTAGTTGAAAAAGGAAGCCCCCGCCTCATCATCGTTTAAGCAAAGTTTTAAAGTGGCAATTATCATCCATCAAAATTTTATCGAAAGTTTTTAGCTAAGAAAAAATAGACCTCTTATTGCAGGCTTCACTTATCCCAATGTAAATAAGTTGGGAAAAGTTATATTTTATCCAAAGTCTAGGAATGTTTTGGGTCGAGTTATATTTTATCCAAATTCTAATTTATATTCGCTTAGGAGAAATATTTTTTTATATTTGAATTTTTTTTAGCACTGGTTTCGAATGCCATCGATGCCATATGTTGGATACTTCTTGATAGTTTTCCACCTTTCCACCACTTCTTCATTCCACTGCCATTAGAGAGGACCGAGGTCCTATTCAATCATGTTATTCCTACCACCATCAATAGAGAGGATCGCAGTCCTATTCGTTCTTGTTCTTCCTACCACAAGAACTCTAGATCTAGAATAAAATAGAGAGGTCATTTTCTTCCTACCATGGGAACTTATTCTACATCTAGCAAAGAAAACATGCAATAATTGTGGATAATACATGCAATACTTATATAGGATCGTTGCAAGTGCAATACAAAGAATCTCATTCTACATCCTACAAAAAATTCGTGAAATAATCAAGGAGCATAGATGAAAGTGAAATATACTAATGTAGTGGTTAATACTTGTTAATGAGTCAAGCTCGTGTATATTACAGTATTTTTATATATGTTAGAATGTTTTTCTATTTTTATATGTTGTGTGATGAATGGTCTTGGATCTGAGTGTTTTAAGAGTAGTTTGGTCTTGGACCAGTGCTATCTCTATGTGATTATATCATAGGCCTTCTGCCATTTCTCTCCCCTCAACTAGAAACCTAGGATGTGCAAGACTCAGAGATGATAGCTGGTGCTTTGGAGGGAGCAATACATCATTCATTAACATGACATAAAATTTTCAAATACTTCCATAACTCTTATCAGACATGTTCAACAGATCCAATGAGTCTGGAAATGGCTTTGGAATTAGAACATATCATGCAAGGTAGACTTCCTATGGTAACAAGTAAAACAGGGAAGAGTAGGGAGGAAATAGATTATTCCACTGTAGAAATTAAGGAATAGGGAAACAAAAACTACGAAATTCTTCCCATAAGGGCACCATAGTCACATCGTGCTATATTTTCACATATAAATCCAATAACATCATGCAACCTTGTGTTGGAATCCAATAGAGAGATTTTTTAGTCGTAAATACCTCTGCAGGGATCTCATTGTAGTGATAGGACTTAACATGGTCAAGAACCAGTGAAGCAGTTTTTGGTAGCTCATGATCTTGTTTCATATCCATTAATATGAATCCATATTCAATGAGTCCTGGGAAAGTCTAAAAACACCAAAAAAAATCATACTGTAAGAAAATTCAATTGACTAGAACCAAGTGATCTGCATAATAATTGCATCGATCCTTTTTAGTAGATACAAATATTAGGTTTCAAAGAAAGAAAATTTTTCATCAGACCATTGGATGTACAGAGCTAAGGAAGATCTGGTTATTTTGAGGATTAAATGCAACTATGAATATTGACTTGGAGATCTTGGTTGGATACATATCCCTCGTATATGATAATGGGCATCTGAGCAAGCCATGACCTACAAGAGTATGTGCCACATATTCTATCCAAGGACTTCAGTGCCCCTAAAATACCATGATAAAAGAAATAACAACGGTACTGGAAAACCCATGATAAAATCAGTATTTTTCAAAGACCAATTTATGTATAATAGAAGGTTTCAAGTATTATTTGTGTTCAATGAACTAGGTCAGGATATTTATTGTCAAAGGTTTTCGATCTAAAACCTTAGGTAAGTACCAAACCTTTTATCTCATCCAAGTAAAAACCCTTTCAACTCAATTCAAGGCCCCATACAGTCTCAACATCTTACCTGACCTAGAAATGTATGTTATACCAAGCCAGTAACACCTTAGTGCTACAATAGAACAACATAATTTTGTTCACATTTAGGTTTTTTTTCCCCTATGTGTTTTTTCTCTTTCTATTCTTTATGGTTTTCATAATACTGAAATACTAAAACACTAAAAATTAAACATCACAAATTTTTTTAGTTCAGTCTAAAATTTACTCATATTTAGCCATTAAATTTGTTTTTCCTTAATTCTTATGATTCTATGGTTTGGCTAGACCAACTGAAATGTCAAATTTTAAAATAGCATTACAACCAGAAAAATTTAAAGGTGTATATGTTGTTTTCCTTTACCATATTTGATTGTTAGTTGTTGGCCCTCTACTATTCTCCTCCTCCTCCACATTAAATGTAGGGAAGATGGGATAAGTATGCTTTTCTTACTTTAGACTGAGAAAGAGTTTCCTTTGGAAACATATAATTAATAATATAATATTATGCCTTCGTAGATCGTTCTACTCATCATAGCTATATCGACTCTAATATAGAAGAAAAATATATGTACATGTAATTTTATTTTTGGGCTAGATTCTTTTGGGCTCAGCTTAAATTGGAATCTTCAGGCATAAGTCTCTTCACTTCCATCCTCTTACTAAAGCATGATTCCTTCTTGTTCCATTGAAATATATGACATAACCTTTCTAAATCTTTCTAGGCTACATACCATTCTATCATAACCCTTAAAATCCCTTTCTCAGGTCAAGTAGGATTTAGAAGCTTATCATTTGCAAAGGTTTACAAACCCTTATTTATTGCTATAGAAAATATCCGTTGCACAAAATATGGGAGAGCCCAAGTTTGATAAGCATATTCCAAGTTGAAGTAGCACCTCACAAAAATTTATGCAGTCTATACTGGTTATGAAAGCAGTCATCTCTTATGCCATCATATGAAATCAGTCATCATCTATTCCATCACAACATTATTGTACACCTTCCTATATGAAGGTTTAATAACAAAAATAATACTGTGTAGTTGTTATTGATAAGAATAAAAGATACCTTAACTAAAGTTCCATCACCATGGATTACACAGTTGGAGTTGGCCGACTAAATATCCAAGGACATATTTGACTTCTCAATTTCGGATTGCACACTTGGAGTTGGAAGAAGGAATATCCAATTCCATATTTTGTGTGTCAATTTCCTTGCCTTTCATGGGAATGTAAGTGTAATCCATGCATGAAGGTGGGTTATGTTTTTTTTTTGTGGGCATGCAAATGTAATGTGGGTGGATTTCATATTGGCACATTTGAGGGTGTAATATGGCTTTATAATATTTTAATATGTAATAAAAGATGCAAATGATGTAACAAATGACATGCTTGATTCCATTGTTATCTCTTACGTAGATAGGCTAGCCCTAACAAATGGATAGGCAAGGATGCTAGCATGAACAAATGTTTGGCAAAGAACCAAGGCTGGGTGCACCATTTATCTTATTAGTCCCTACCTAGGCAAGACTATAGCGATCGCTCGATCATTGACTGGGCATTAATCTATCTTTTGACTGTTTTTTTTCATCTTTTTCTCATTTTAAGCAAAGTTTAACGCCGTCAATTTCATTCACCTAAATTTTAAGAAACTTTTTTGGTCAGAATTCGACCTCTTATTGCACCCTTCATGTGGCCCAATGCAAGAATATTTTGATAATTCCATTTTATCCAAAGTGTACTGCTCAAAAGATTGTGGCAATGCCATTTTATCCAAATTTTTCTATTGGTTGAGGCAATGGTGCAATGATTTTTTATACCCAATTTCGTTATATCCAAGTATGTATATCAAGGCCCTTTCCACATGTCTATCAGCATGCAACTTTATCTTTCCAGATTTCTATGAGTATGTAACCAGGAAACTTGCCCTATTGACACAATGTCTATGATTATGCAACTCTAGCATAAGGCTAAAGCCTCAAGCAGGAATCAGGATCAGGCAACTCTGGCAGAAGGCTGAAGGCTCAAGCAGGAATTAGGAATCACTGAAGTTGAAGCCAAATCATTGAAACCATCATTATATTTCTGGAGAGAGAGATTGCTCTGAACCCAAGATTCTAGACTCTTGCAGACAAAGAACAATTCGAAAAAAATTGGAAAGAATATCAAATTGACTAGTAGAGTACGTCTAAAAGGGAGGTTCGGTGGTGCATGTTGTGGGTTTTCCTCTAATATTTCCCAAGGTATGGTCATGTTTTCTGGTCTTATAGACCCCTCTTTGTTAGTCTAGTCTAGGCCTCTTCCTTGCTAGGCTCTATACTTAGCCTACTTCTGACTGCCCCTCTAAATTCCTTCCCTAGTTGCCAAGGTCAACTTCCACATTCTCCTCCATCGGCTTAGTCCTGCCTCTTTAGTACTCACCTCACCTTAGGTGGTGAAG
Source organism: Pinus albicaulis (assembly GCA_034641835.2). NCBI lineage: Eukaryota > Viridiplantae > Streptophyta > Pinopsida > Pinales > Pinaceae > Pinus > Pinus albicaulis. The sequence continues at coordinate 1,383,674,702 of CM076578.1, read as the reverse complement.
GATTTCTACTTCAATTTGTGCTCTTCCTTCTCCATCTATTCTCTTGATAATGTGGCACAAGGCTTCCCTAGGGTGCACCCTGAATCATTGATCACATATCCTTGCACCTTGGAATGAATTTTCCAGCTAAATAATATCCAAGAAACTTAGCTAGAACCTAATGATTAGGAAATTGGGTTAATTCCTCAGTCACTAGCGGCTCCTGGTAAGGAAATTGGGTTAACTCTATAGACATTCTTGGTTGATGGGATAGAAATTTCTCAGCTGAGATGTGAAAACCAACAACTGAAGCACGTCATGGAAATTTTCAAATTTCAAACCCTTCCTACGAGGATGCATTCTATTGATTTTAATGCATCTAGCCAAGATTCTATTTTGCGGCCTCACCTAATGCAAGCAAAGGAAACCAACACCAGAGCTCATAGAGCTAGATTTGAATTTGTAATCTCTCATTTTGATATTGTTTTTATGAGTCCAGTGAATTCAAGGTTTCATAAATATATAGTTGTACATCTATACATTTTTTTACACTTTTGATAGCCATGCTTTTCCAGTGGGATAAGCCATACCTTTAAGAACATTATTTTTTTATCTTGAAGAAACATGTAATATTTAGCCATCCAATTCAGCTGGCACCTTTAATAGTTAAAAAAAGGAGTAAAACCCTTCATGTAAAATATTGTAAGAATAATATTTCATTTCTCAAAGCCATAACATTTTAACAGAAAGAAAAAAAAAAAATCACAAAAGATTAAATGAAATAAAAAGCCAAGAAACCCAAAACAAGCTCACCCAAAAAAACCAACCAAAACGAATTCGTCCATAACAAAAACTGCAGAAGAGACTTCATTCAGTAACACCCAATGATGTAATCAGTTGAAGTAATAAAATCTGTAGAGATTTATTTCAATTTATTTATGAATATCTTATAAATATGCATTGCTTCTTCTAAAAAATAATATCAAACTGTTTCTAAGCCAACCTCGTTAAAGAGGGTCTCAAAGTGTAGAATAATTTTTCTCATATTTCAAACGCAAAATTGCAACTTGTTGCTGGTGCTTCACAAATACCTTCCACAAATACATGCTAAAGATAGTAAGATCGTTATAAAAGGGTTTAATTAATCCATAAAATAGAAAATCAATACTCGAATCCAACTCGAGAAAAATGAAAATCATACAACTCAAAAGCCCATTTTCAAAGTTCCATAGCAGAGTTAGTGTCAAAAGACACCACTGAAATTTAATTCAAAGAAAATTCCAGAACTCAAGTACTAGTAAACATGGTGACAGCCTTGGTTCCCTCTGAGATGGCATGCTTTCCAAACTCCCCTAGAAGAGCAAACCTTACTGTTGTCTAAATTTCCCAAGAAGTAATTTTTGGCTTCTTGTTATAGCGAGCGAGATTCGATGTCTCACTTGCCAATTTCTCTAAGATATTATTAATGAAACTGCTCATGATTCCCATGGCTTTGCTGGAAATACCAATATCAAGGTGAACCTGCTTGAAAACCTTGAAGATATAAGAATTTCCCCTCCTGAAGGTGCATGTTCCCAGTTAGAGTGTAGATTGTTTTATATGAAATAGTGAGATTGCTGAGCCTCCTTCCCATGTCAATAACAAGGTTCTAGAATATTTTTCCCTCCATTTATTTTCTACTTAGCTTGATAAATATGTATTCTCATGTAAGGATTATCCCCCCAATATGGTTACACTGTTATGGGATCAGTGCTTTTGATAGTTTCATAAGAGGTGGTAGTAATGGATTTTCTATCACAAGAACAAAGGCTTAGCTATGATGATAATGTGGCTTTCTCTCCCTTTAGACATAATACTTTGTTGGAACGCATGGCAGTTTTACACAATGGAATTATATATCACATTTAGGGAAATCAAGTGTGGTAGGTCTAAAGTGCTACAATCCAACTTGACGCCTATCGGGTTCTCAGATAACCTTGTCAAAAGAAATATGAGTGCTACTATGAGGCCACCTTTTAGTACTGAATTGACCAATTAAAGGCCATCTAAAGTTCATGCTAGTCACACTCTTCAATTTGCCACATTGACAGGGGTGAGGGAGTTTCGGGTTGGTTCTTATCATATGCAGGTTGAAATCGACCACCACATCATCAGAGATAGCAGAATATACCCAATTATTCTATCTTAATGAATTGAGATGGAAAAACACTTGATTTTTAGGTGCCCCATCTATTAATATATTAATGGATAGTTTCATTGCCCCCCCTGTCTTCCTCTGTAACCCACAACTAAACCTAAGGATTTTAATGTCCTAATTGTAGCTTAATTTACTATAACATACTAGTTAGTAAGAGTATAATAGTTGGTAAGAGTATAATATAAGTAAGCATCAAGGTCATAGCAGGTAAATATTAAATATTCAAGGTTTTAAGTGTTAACTTCCATCCATTCTACGGTTGCTGGATGATCTGCATCTTTTCATTGATCATCACAGACGCAGCTCAAGCCTCTCCTTTTGAATAGTCATCACTACTACTACAATGGTAATGTATAGGTAGAATGTGGGCATCTTAGTTGGAATACAATTGCAGTCAATGAAATTGAGTTGTTAACATTTATTATTAAAGGTGATGTAAAAAAAAACTTAAGCATTTTTTTCTTTTAAATATTTTATCAAAATATAAAAGATTAAAATATTTCATATCTGACAGGGAGTACTACTGCCACTGCAGCTCTTGTTTATTATATGTTATTTCTCATTGCACTGCATGTTTTCTAGGAGACATGTTTTTGTATAATAAAAACTTAATGAGAATGATATTTTCTCACCATTTGAACATGTGCCTCAACGTTATATTTGTTTAACACCTTATCTCATTTTATTATTATAACTACCTACTTTGTTGATTGGACCAGTATGAATATAGTCTAAGTGATTAACACTAATTCATTTTACTGATCTACTTCATGTAATTACTTTATCCATCATCATGTTTCACAAATGCTTCATATTATGATTTCCTGGCCATCACGCGTAGACTTATCACACCTACACTCTACTCCATATTAGGTTACAACTCACCAACACATGCATATCACCAATTCAGAAGCCTTACTGGGAACAACCTTACCCACTTGCATGAATGGGAGAGAGATTCCCTTCGTGGTCTACTGCTATGAAGCTCTCACCTCCTCAACCATAAGAGTACGTAAGCAGGCTTCCTTCCACGTTTCATGGCTTACCATATTACACGTTATCCCCGGAATGTTACTTGGTTGGACTCCTTACACGGTATATTCCATGTTCCCTGAATGGGAAAATGTAGTGGTAATTGCAAGGGTGAGAACCTATTATAAATGTAATAGCTTGGTATCTTGGTGCAGATGTAGAGAAATCAATAGTTCAAGGCCTAATTAAGTGATCTCTCTAGAGGACTCTCTCTTTGGTAAAGGAAGAATGTTACAAGGTTGTAATCCTATGTGTCACTTGTTAGATGGGAGTTTCGATGAGTAAATTGACTACAGGAGGTGGAAAGATAACATTTAAATGGATAGTCTATAGGCTTTCCAAGAGAAACATAATTCAATTATTTGTTGCAATCCGCTGGATACAATTTCTCCATTTCCAGATTTAGTCCACGAAATTTCTATAAAAGTTTTAGTGTCCTTTAAATTCCTTCATCCTCCAAGGACATGGTAGAATACACAATTCGGAAGTTCCCATCCCAAACTCGTCTGTAAGGAAGCAATGGTTATTTTCAGACGTGACATAAAGATCGAGGCCTATGAATGAAGAAGTGAAAAATATGTAAGCGATATTAAGAGATTTAGTTACATCCTCCTACATATTAAATACATTGAAAGGTTTCATTTACTTCACGTCATCTCTGCATTATTCACTTATATCAACTTTTACTTAATGTGTGATCTAATTGTTGTATGCAGAATGGAGGCATGGTTGTTAATTGTCCCTCTAACAACAATACCATATTTTCTGTAGTACTTCGGTTTTCCTATGAATGCTTTTCCAATGAGGTATAATTCTTGGATTCATCATTGACATAATTCGTCCACTATGTGATCAATAAAGGGACAAAAAGTGTTCATAAACATGAATACAAGATCATGTGAATACCATGCTCAAACTACATAATAATTCCATCACTATATTTAGCACTTTTATTGCTGACAATAGTAGTGATCAAGTCAAATATAAGTTCTCTTAGTATTATCAAATGAGAAAATTAACTACTAGCACAATCACATTTACCAATTTGGTTGATATAGGCCGATAGGCCTATATCCACTACCCACCACACGTATTTCACCAAAATAAATATTATATATTTATGATTAAAATTACCAAAATATTTTATATATTTACTTATAATATACTAATAATAATTACTATATACATACTATATATTAACTTAATATATATATATATAAAATAATATATAATATTATATTATTCAATAAAAATATATATGATAAAAATATATTATTCAATTATTTCAATGCATTAATAGCTTTAACTCAAACTATAATATAATTAAAAAATAACATAATAATAATATTTTATTAATGTTAATATCAACTGAGGGGACTTGATGAGACGCTCTGCTAGGGTTTACTCTCCCATAGCTTTGCAGAAACCCTAACGACCTTGTAGATATGTTCAGCCTTGACGGAGCTAATCTGAAACGCGCACAGCATCTGGTAACTAGCCATGGCAACAAGTTCGCGCAGCTCCCACATCCTTCACATGCAAGCCTGTTGCTCCCGAAAGACCCAATATCGACCTACCAAGCCATCATATAAATTATCGGATCCAGTACATGAGGGATCATGCCCTCATAGGAAAATTTATCGGCTTCTGGCCAACTAAAAAAGCTCTGCAAGGATGGATCGCCACCAAATGGAAGCCTAAGGGACACATTACACTACAGCTTGGACCGAAAGGCTTCTTCACTGTCGTCTTCAACTGCATTGAGGACTGAAATAAGGTTATGGATGAAGGACCCTACTTCTTCAACTGAGCAGGGTTGTATCTCAGAAACTAGGTTGAAAGACTCAACCCAGACAAAGAAAATTTCAACTGGGCACCAGTATGGATACGCCTATACTCGCTTCCGCTTGAATACTGGGATGAAGACTCACTCCAAGAAATTGGAATAGGATTAGGAGAGTTTATCAAGATAGCTGAAGAAACAAAAATCCACAGATACACCTCCTATGCTAGAATCTGCGTCTACATGCATTTGGACAACGCCCTGCCAGATGCGGTAAGTTTATATCATGATGATTTTGAATGGATTGAAATTTTAGACTATGAACATGTTCCATTCAGATGTCGTAGGTGTCATGCTCATGGGAATTTGTTCAGAGATTTCCCTCTCAACTCTCAGTCTCTGAATAAGGAAGCCGAAGATAAATCGGAACTAGATGGCTTCACCAAAGCGCCCTCTCGCAGGAAGCATAGTAAGAAGTCCTCAGCGGGAGGGAAGAAACCTACCCCCTCCTCCAACACCCCATCCACCAGCAATAGTTTTGTCATTCTATCCAATTCAGATCCTGCTTCTGAGACTAACCATATCTCCGCTGATCCATCCCTTAAACCCTCTGTTCCCTCAGGCACTCCCAATCATCCTAACCCCAGATTGATTCATAATGAGAAACATTCAAGTGAAGCCTCCAAGCCCAAATCCCCTTCTCCAACCAAATGCCTAACCTGGAACCTCATCATCATGGATATTGACGATCCAAAGGCTAATCCTAAAACAACAAATGAGGAGACTCTTGGAAGCAGCCAATCGAGTCTCATGGAAGAAGACTCAGAAGGTTTTGACCTTGGAGAGACTGATATTTTAGGACTAGAAGATGCTTGCAGATGAAAGGATTTTGACAAAATCAATCCACGTCAAATTGACAAACTTGAAATGGTCCTAACCAAATTTCAACAGCAAAATAAATTGGGCATTCAACTGGGTAGCCATTGGGACAGCCTGAAAGTCATAAAGGAATCCAAGAAGAGAGGTCAAAAACCAGATTGGAAGCGCACCATCACTTTAGGGGAAATGTTGGTGAACTCAGGACGATACCCCAAGCTAACATGGTTTTTTAAACCCCTTGCAAACAGTTCCCCATGAAGCTCATCTCATGGAATGTCAGAGGGCTCAATAGCCCTGGAAAATACAAAATGATCAAAAACATGATTCGGAAAGAAAGACCTAATATTCTCTTTCTTCAAGAAACAAAATTTAACAGTGAAGCACTAGGCTCAATCTTATCCAAAGCTTGGCCTAGCTATAACTCGGTAGCAGTTGATGCCTCAGGCTCTTCAGGAGGACTCGTGATAGCTTGGGATACTCAGTCTATAATGCTCACAAATTTTCATGCAGCGCACAATCTCATACAAGCCACTTTTCATCCTATTGGAACAAATATACATGGGCTCATCTCAAATGTTTATTTTCCCCAGGACCGGTCCAGGAAAATAGCGTTGTTGAACACCATGGAAGTCCTAAATTTCAATAGAACTTATCCTCTTTGTATTTTCGGAGGGGATTTCAACATGATTACCAAGCTAGAATAAAAGACTGGAGGAAGGCCAAGACTGGATCCAGAATGCTCCCATTTCAAAGATTTTATAAACAATAGTTGGCTAATAGACCTTCCTTTCTAAAATGGATCTTACACTTGGAACAACAGGAGAACAGGGAATCAGCAGATCGCCTCAAAACTGGATCGATTTCTCATTTTGGACAACGATGTCTATTTGGGAGGGGACCTCTCTGCTTTGATACTTCCATTGGCAGGCTCAGACCATTGGCCTATTTCGCTCCATTGGCAAAACATTGGCACCCAATTCAAAAGGCCTTTAAAATTTGAGGCCTTCTGGCTCACTCATCCCTCCTTCAAATCCATGGTCAACGCTACTTGGAATAGCTTCACTCCACCAGAAGGATAAAAAATGTTACAGTTCAAGAAAAATCTTAAACATCTCAAATACATCATCAAAAATTGGAACTCTTAATTGTTTGGAGACATTTTCCAGGAGATAAAGACACTCGAAAACAAAATGGAAGAAATTCAGCAAAAATTCATCCGCGAAGGAAGAACAGAGTTCCTGGCTTCCAAAGAACAGGACCTATAGAAGTAGCTGGAGGAGAGGCACAAGCAAGAGGAAATCCTTTGGAGATAAAAATCTAGAATACACTGGTTAAAAGAAGGTGAAAGGAACACAAAGTTCTTCCACAAATCTACAGTCCAAAGAAGAATGCAAAACCGCATCACCCACATCACCAATCAACAAGGAGAACAAGTGGAGCAACATTAGGTGATTGAACAAGTGCTTCTGAATCACTTTAAAAGAATACAACAAGAAGAGCTCAATATAGACAGGCAACCAACCATTGACAAAATAACTCAGCTGATACCCAAGCTAGTCAAAGCTGAGCACAATCAGATGTTGTTGCACCCAGTTTCCCTTCAGGAGGTTGAAACAGCGATGGCTCAATCTAAGGAAGGCAAAGCTCCAGGTCCCGACAGTTTCACTTCAAATTTTTTTCATCACTTCAGGGATATCATCAAAATGGAAGTATAGCAACTAGTAGAGGAACCACGAACTTCACACTGGCTTCTCCCCTCTCTCAATGCAATTTTCATAGCACTGGTTCCAAAATAAGAGCACCCAAGTACTCCAAAAAAATATAGACCCATTTCTCTCTGCAATGTGATCTACAAAGTCATATCCAAAGTCATATCCAATCGACTCAAGCCTCTTCTTCCGCTTTTAATATCACATGAGCAAACTGGATATGTGGAGGGACATCAAATAATGGATGGCATCATTCTAACTCATGAAGTCATTCATTCCTTAAAGAGTGCCAAGAAGCCAGGGATGCCCCTTAAAATTGATCGTTCTAAGGCATTTGATAAATTATGTTGGCAATATATTTAGCACATCCTAAGAGCTTTTAGCTTCGATCAGATGTGGATAATATGGATAATGAGCCTCATCACTACCCCCTTGTATTCCATCCTCATCAATGGTATCCCTTGCACTCCTTTTTCACCGTCCAGATGCATCAGACAAGGGGATCCTCTATCCCCCTTTATTTTTGTTCCCATGGCTAAAGGCCTCAGCAGACTTATCCATCATGCTATCAATACCCAAAAATTGTGTGGTATCTCCCTTCATGATTCTCCCACTACCACCCACCAGCAATTTGTAGATGATAATATGCTCTTTGGATACCCATCTTCCCAAGAAGCTCGTTCCTTTAAAGCCATCTTGAACCTTTTCTCTGTAGCCTCAGGCATGTCTGTTAATGATTCCAAATCCCAGCTCTTCTTCTTTAACACTCCTCCACAAACCCAAGCCAACATTGCCTGAATTCTTGGTTTCTCAATAGCTTCCCTTCCTGCCAAGTACTTGGGCGCGCCTCTCATAGATTATGCCTTAAAACACTCATCTTGGAACCTTCTCTTGGAAAAACTGGAAGCGAAACTCTCTTCTTGGACCTTCTGAGTGCTCAGTCTTGCAAGCAGGCTCATTCTCATCAAAGCTATGTTGCAATCCATGCCTCTCTATCTCTTCTATGTTCTTGTTGCTCTGAAATGGGTTCTCAAGAAGATCAAGATTTTGCAACGTAGATTCCTATGGGGGTCTTCAGGCCAGAATCAGAAATGGGCCTTAGTCAATTGGAACATGGTTTGTTCCCCAAAAGAAGCAGGAGGACTCGGTCTCAGAGACCTTCTTCATAGCAACGAAGTTATGGGAGCCCGTCTTTGGTGGAAATGGCTCTCAAATCCCCACACGCCCTGGGCCAAACTTTGGACAACCAAGTATGCAAATAATAGACCTCCGAAAGATCTAATCAGGCTTTCCCCAGAAAACGTTGGCTCCCTCATTTGGAATGCAGCCAAATAGCATTGTGCTCTCATACAACAACATAGCTTCTGGGAAATATGAAATGGGCACACAAAAAGATTTTGGGTTGACTCATGATAGCAAAACCCAAAGCTGATTGATACTCTCACCCTCACCAATGGTGGAAGCATTACTGGAACTGAGGAAGTCAGAGTCAGCTAGTTCTAGATCCCCACAAGATGCAACGATTTCAGACAGTGGAAGCACCCAACCCATATCATTCCTCGCGCTCAGGATGCCACATGGGAAGCACTCAGTGAGGAATTACAATGTACGAAGATCAGATATTCGGAGGACCCAGACATACTTTGATGGGGATATTCGACTAGGGGCATGTTCTCCACAAAAGAGGCCTTCTCTCTCATGCATCCTGTACCTCTCCCCCAAGATCCGCTATGGAAATTTGTTTGGGCTCCTAGAACCTGGCCAAAGGTCTCAACGTTTCTCTGGTTACTCATTCACAAAATAATATTCACATGGGACAATCTGCTCAAACAAGGATTCTTTAGTCCTTCACAATGTCCCAACTGCACACAAAGTAACGAAACAACTCAACATCTCATGATCTCTTGCAAGCTAGCCAGTACTCTTTGGGAGAAAATATATTTCAGGTGTCAAAAAAGTAAGCCAAATGGGGACTTAACTAACATCATATGCAACTGGCCCAGGCATCCTTACAACAGCTCTCTTCTAAATCCTCTTTGGCAAATCATTCCGGGTCTTCTCTTTTGGTCTCTTTGGAAAGAGAGAAACAAGAGAATATTTAAAAATCAGACCACTCCTTTGGATACTTTGTGGAATAACTTCAAAAATAACCTCCAAGAGTCTCTTGCTCTCCACTCCTGGCAGGAAGAGGACATTCCCAAACAACCAAAGGAAATCGCCATATGATAAAACTGGCAGATCAAAATCTCAACCATCTCCATCTCCACCAACCAAAAGACTCCTGATTCCCAGCTTCATTGGACTCCTCCTCCACCAGGAATAATCAAGATGAACTTTTATGGCACCTCAAAAGGCAATCCAAGACAAGATGGATTCGAGTGTATCTTCAAAAATTCCAAAGGAAATGTCCTTGCAATATACTTCGGCCCCATAGGATGGGACACCAAAAAATCAGCAGAACTGGAAGGGCTTTGGCAAGGGCTGAATCTAATTCATCACTACAACTTTTCCCCTACCATCATTGAAGGAGACTCCAAGATTATCATTAACATGGCCAGTCGGTTGCTTCATGGTACAAGTTCAGCGAAAACAACCACAAGTTGGTGAATGGCTACCAGAATTGAAAGAATAAGCACCTGGCTGAAAAAAAATCAGGCAATTTCCTTCAGCCACACCAAAAGGGAAGGTAACAAAGTGGAAAATATCCTAGCTAATCTAGGAGTTGACAATATTAATACTCTCCATCATGGCTCCTTTCAAAACATCCATGACATAGATACTCTACAAAATTGCATCAAGCTGGTGCACAATGATTGCCTGGTTCCGGATGCGGATGGTAGAGAGGCCTGATGGGACGTTAGTCCCCAGAAACATTACGAGGAGGCTCCCATGGGGTGGACATATGGCCCCCTGCAGCTCCATTAATCGCACCATTACTCCGCCAACTCTTTGTGCATTTACTCTCCCTCGCCGGCGATTTCTTACCCCTATCCTGCTCAGTCGATTAACAATGGATTTCATCTTGGCTAGTCTGCATTTTTTTGCTCTGATTTCCTTTCTCTGTATCCTCTATGGAGCACCTGCACTGTTGCATGTGCCGAGTCAAGTGCTCGCACACAGACAGGGTGACGCTGCTCTCTTTTCAATTTCTTCGAGACCACTCCTGATTATCATTTCTCCCAAAGCATTTTCTGCTGCTACCATTCCTGCTTGCAATTTTACTGTGTCGATCACTGTGGGTTTCCTCCCACCCCTTCTTGTTCTTTTTTTCCTAAGCAACATCAAAATACTGCTTGCACCATGCCAAGGCTTCGTCACCGGATATGCAGTCGCCGAGGTGTAAGTCAAGGCCGGTTTGTGCACTCGCGTCCCTCTACAAGCTCCGATACAGAGACCTCCTCTGAGAATGTGGAGTGGAGGCGTTCCCCTGACACCCATGGCCACAGAAGTCACGATAGACATCTTGGCATTGCACGTGTTGCTCAGCTCTCCCCGCATCCTTCTGCTGCTCCATCCAGACCTATCTCCCCTGCCTCTCATGCTTCAGAGAGTCATACCCTGCGACAAACTTCTCAGAGAGTGGAATTCCGCTTTGAATTCTCCTTAAATCAGCCCATTTTCACTTCCTATGTTACTGTCACCCTGAGAGAAGAAACATCCCACGGTCTTCCTCCCATGCTTGGTCCAAATCCCCCTCCCCTTGGTATTAATCTTGCCCTGGTTGCGAATGCTTCTGAAAAACAAGTTGATCCCCCAGGCTCTGCATTACTCACCCTGGGTAAACAACCCATGCAGGTGGACGCGGGCTTCACGTGCAAAGAGGGCGAACAGAAAGACGAGGTAGAAGAACTGAAAGGCGATTATTGGTGTCGTATAGTGGAGGAACTGCCTTCTCCAGCTCACGCGCAATAATTCCCACCTATCTTGGTTCAACATGGTACACTCGATCTACTATTTTGGGATATTCTTTGATTTTCTCTGGTTTTCTATAGTAGCAATAGCTGCTTGCTACTCTATTTTTTTATGTTTCAGTATGTTGTATGCAATGAATAATGCACCGGTTTCCCTCTCAAGGGCGGTGAAACTCCTCTTAAAAGAATTGGTTTCCCACTCAGGGCAGTTTGTTATTTTGCTAAAGCATGGACATGAAGCCCAGTCGTGAGGCTCCCATAGCTGAACTGAGGCAGTTTTGTAACAGTATGTTTTCATAAATAGAATTAGTATAATTTAGAAAAAAAAATATTTTATTAATGTTATAATAAGTTTATATCGCTTACAAATATCTGAAGGGATTATTAATATTTTACACCAAAAGAACTAATAAACCCAAGGGTTTCATATTATAAACCTTAGTAATTGGTGAAGCAAAGGATAATTATTAATATTAAAAACCAAGTAATAAAAAAAATCCTAAGAATAAATAATTTAATCTCAAGAGATTAAGAAACCCTCAGAAATAATACTTTACACCCAAAAACATAAGAAAGTAATAAACTCTAAGAATTAACATATTAAACTCAAGAGATTAATAAATCATATGAAATAATATTTAAAAACCAAAAACCTAAGAACTAATAAACCAAAGTAATTGGTGAAGCAAAGGATAAATATTAATATTATAAACCAAGAAATAAAAAAACCTTAAGAATAAATAATTTAATCTCAAGAGATTAAAAAGCCCTCACAAATAATACTTTAAACCCAAAAGCATAAGAAATCAATAAACTCTAAGAATTAATATATTAAACTCGGGAGATTAACAAAGCATATGAAATAATATTTAAAAAAAAAAAACCTTAGAAAAGGCATAAACCCTAAAAATTAATTTTTTAAACTCAAGATATTAATAAACCCAAGAGATTATTAATAATACAAACCAAAAGAACTCATAAACCGAAGGTTTAAATATTATAAACCAAAGTAATTGGTGAACCCAAGGGATAAAATTAAAAACATAAGGGATCAATATTAAAAACACAAGAGATTAATAAACCCTAATAATTGATATTTTAAACTAAAAAACGTAATAAATTAATAAACAATAAGAATCAATATTTTAAACATAATATATTAATAAACCAATGGGATTATTAACATTATAAACCAAAAGAACTAATAAACCCAAGGGTTTAATATTATAAACCAAAGGAATCAACGAACCCAAGGGATAAATATTATAAACCTAAGGGATCAATATTAAAAACAATAGAGATTAATAAAGCATAAGAATTAATATTTTAAACTAAAGAGATTAATAAATCCAATGGGTGATTAACATTATAAACCAAAAGAACTAATAAACCCAAGGGTTTAAGATTATAAACCAAAGGAATCGGTGAACCCAAGGAATAAATATTAAAAATCTAAGGGATCAATAAGGCTAAGGGCAATATTAAAAACAATAGAGATTAATAAAACCTAATAATTAATATTTTAAAACAAAAAACCTAAGAAATTAAAAAAGCCTATGAAATAATATTTTTAACTCAATAGATTAATTAACCCGAGGGGTTATTAGTATTATAAAGCCAAAGAACTAGTAAACCCAAGGGTTTAGTATTATAAACCAAAGGAATTGGGGAGCCCAAGGATAAATAGTTTAAACCTAAGGGATGAATAAGGCCAACTCATCAATATTAAAAACACAAGATATTAATAAACCCTAATAATTAATATTTGAAACTAGAAAACCTAATAAATTAATAAACCCTAAGAAATAATATTTTAAACTCAAGAGATTAATAAACTCAATGGATTATTAATGTTGTAAACAAAAATAAGTAATATTATAAACCAAAGGAATTATTAAAATTATAAAGGTAAGGAACAAATAAACATCAACATTTAATATTACAAACCCATGAAATTAGTAAACCCAACGGAAAAATGTTATAAAGCTAAGGGATAAATATTATTATTATAAACCAAGAAATTAATAAACCCTAAGAATTAATATTTTAACCTCAAGAGAGTAATATACCCTAATAATTAATAGTTTAAACCCAAAACCTAAGAATTTAATAAACCATAGCATTTAATATTTTAAACTCAAGAGATTAATAAACCCAATAGATTATTAATAATATAAACCAAAAGAATTAATAAACCCAAGTGTTTAATATTAAAAACCAAAGGAATTGGTAAACCCAAGGGAAATTTATTAAAAACATAAGGGATCAATAAGGCCAACGGATCAATATTAAAAACACAAGAGAGTAACAAACCCTAAAAATAAATATTTTAAATTCAAAAACCTAACAAATTAACAAACCATAAAAATAAATATTTTAAAATCAACTAATTAACAAACACAAGGGATTATTAATATTATAAACCTAAGAAATTAATAAACACTAAGAAATAGTATTTTAAACTCAAGAGATTAATAAACTCAACGGATTTTTAATGTTGTAAACCAAAATAAGTAATATTATAAACGAAAGGAATTATTAAAATTATAAAGGTAAGGAACAAATAAACATAAACATTTAATATTGTAAACCCATGAAATTAGTAAACCCAATGGAAAAATGTTATAAACCTAAGGGATAAATATTAGTATTATAAACCAAGAAATTAATAAACCCTATGAATTAATATTTTAAACTCAAGAGAGTAATATACCCTAATAATTAATAGTTTAAACCCAAAACCTAAGAATTTAATAAACCATAGTATTTAATATTTTAAACTCGAGAGGTTAATAAACCCGACGGATTATTAATAATATAAACCAAAAGAAACAATAAACCCAAGGGTTTAATATTATAAACCAAAGGAAACGGTGAACCCAAGGAAAATTTATTAAAATCATAAGGGATCAATAAGGCCAATGGATCAAAATTAAAAATACAAGAGATTAAAAAACCCTAAGAATAAATATTTTAAATTCAAAAACCTAAGAAATTAATAAACCGTAAGAATCAATATTTTAAAATCAACTAATTAATAAACACAAGGGATTATTAATATTATAAACCAAAAGAATTAATAAGCCCAAGGGTTTAATATTATAAACCAAATGAATTAGGGAACCCAAGGGAAAAATATTAAAAACATAAGAGATCAACAAGGCCAAGGGATACATATAAAAAACAAAAAATATTAGTAAAGGCTAGGAATAAATATTTTAAAAGCAAATGAATGAGAAAATCACATGATTAATAAAGAGATTAATAAATCTTAGGAATCAATTTTTTAAATTAAAATCATTGGTAAAGTCACATGACTATTAATATTATAAACCGGGGGGAATAAACATGGTTTACCATGCTTGATTTAAACATTGAGACAATTGTTATCACAATGCGACATTGGACCAACTATGACCATGGTTGGCCATGGGTGATTTTCATATTGAGACAATATTTGTCAGAATGTGAAATTTGATTATGGATAACATTGATTGACTATGGCTAATGCTAATTAACAATGGTTTCCCATGGTTTATTTTCATATTGAGTCAGTGTTTTTCATAATGTGAAATTGGACCATGCTTTAGTATTAAACTCTAGGACTAATATTTAAACCACGATATTTTGATTTAATAAACTGAAGGGAATAATATTACGAACTGAAAGAATGTGAAAAATTAAAGGATCAATATTAAAAACACAAGAGAGTAACAAACCCTACGAATGAATATTTTAAATTAAAAAAGGCAAGAAATTAATAAACCATAAGAATCACTATTTTAAAATCAAATAATTAATAAACAAAAGAGATTAATATTATAAACCAAAAGAACTAATAAACCCAATGGTTTAATATTATAAACCAAAGGAATTGGGGAACCCAAGGGAAAAATATTAAAAACATAAGAGATCAACAAGGCAAAGGGATACATATAAAAAAAAAAAGATTAGTAAAGACTAGGAATAAATATTTTAAATGCAAATGAATGAGAAAATCACATGATTAATAAAGAGATTAATAAATCTTAGGAATCAATTTTTTAATTAAAAATCATTGATAAAGTCACATGATTATTAATATTATAAACCAAGGGGAATAAACATGGTTTACCATGCTTGATTTAAACATTGAGACAATTGTTTTCACAATGCGACGTTGGACCAACTATGACCATGGTTGGCCATGGGTGATTTTCATATTGAGACAATATTTGTCATAATGTGACATTTGGTCATGGATGACATTGATTGACTATGGCTAACTCTAATTAACAATGGTTTCCCATGGTTTTTTTTCATATTGAGTTAATGTTTTTCATAATGTGAAATTGGACAATGCATTAGTATTAAACTCTAGGACTAATATTTAAACCCCAATATTTGGATTTAATAAACTGAAGGGAATAATATTACGAACCAAAAGAATCCGAAAAATTAAGGAGTCAATGTTATTAATCCAATGGATCAACAAATACAGTGAAATATTAATATTATAACATAAAACATCAATAATGCAAAGGGACTATTAATATTATAAAAAAAGAACATCAATAAGCCAAAGGGATTATTAATATTATAAACCCAACAAATTAGTATTAGAAGCAAAAATTATTAATAAACTCAAGTGATTAATAAAGTCGAAGGATCAATAAAATTAATAAAAAAATATTCAAGTTGAAGAAATTAATAAACACTAATAATTAACCCAAGGGATTATTCATATTATAAACCGAAGGATTTGGTGAGACCAAGGGAAAAATATTATCCAACAAATTAGTATTAGAAATAAAAATTATTAATAAACTCAAGTGATTAATAAAGTTGAAGGATCAATAAAATTAATAAAAAAAATATAAAAACCAAAGAAATTAGTAAACACTAATAAATAACCCAAGGTATTATTGATATTATAAACCAAAAGAACTAATAACCCAAGGGTTTAATATTAGAAACCAAAGGAATTGGTGAACCCAAGGGAAAAAATATTAATAACCTAAGGGACCAATAAGGTGAAGGGAAAAATATTAAAAACATAATAGCTTAATAAAGAATACAACCCAATATTTTAAATAGAGAGAAATTTTAATGTCACATGATTATTATTATGATAAACTGCAAGTGATCAATCAACCTTACTTATTGTTAGTATTATAAACCAAATAAATTAATAAAGTAAACTGATATTCAATTCAGCCATTAGTGAAACCAAAAAAATAACATTGAAATTAATATAAGTTTTTTGTTGTCTTTACATAAAGAAATTGCACTACAAAAATGGACTCAAAACCCTTCATCAAAGGTCATTTATCAAATAGCCTCTTCGAGAATGCAACCAAACTGGCCACAAAAGGAACACGAATTCAAATCAATAGGATAATTATCATGATACTTAATGCTTTCCAACCAATCCATTCTTGTTTTTCTCCCAGCCTACCTCATGTGCACATGCAACAAGTATTTTACATGCATTTTCATTTCATATAGCACACGAAGATGCTCATCAATAAAATCATGATGGAAGCCATGTTTTCTATCGAGCTTGTTCCAAAGATAAGAAAGAAAACTCACCAGTCTAGAAATATTTGCCACCACTTGGTTATAATAGATGCCATTATTATTATCCGTATCTGCATTTGAAAGGAAAAACAACAAAATAAAAATTAATACACAAAGAGATAGAAACATATATATATATATATATATATATATATATATAATAGAACACCCCATTTGTATTGTTGTTAAAAAACATAATCTTAAAAGATTCATCCTATAAACCTCATTAGAAATGGATATTGTACACATGAAATGAGTGATAAAATTAAATGAGTGATATGACCCCTATTACAATAATCAACAAGAAATCACAAATTTTTAAACTTAATGTTTAAAATGAAATATTAATAATGTTAGGAATTCTATATTTGTATTTAAATTAATGTCAATGTATATATTAATTTTAGTTTAATATTATTATCAAATATAAATATGGTGTCATTGAACCAAAACACAACATATTTAGCAAACCACAATGATAAAAAAATTTAGTTTCATGTCATAGGGATATGGACTTCAATCTTGATTTTTAATGATTGGTTCATATAACTGGCTGTATATGTGTGAATTGTTTATTGTAAACAAAAGAACAATAACGACTTAAAAGAAGGATGTAAATTGAACAACATGAAAAATGATGTAAGAAATTTCTCATATATTACTATATTGGATCTCATGAACGTATTCATTTCATTAATACATGAAAATAACTATTATACTAAATGAAAATAGAGAGGACAATAAAAAAAATTAAAAAAATTCTATAAATATGTCACAATACTATTAGTTGCATGTCATAGTGATATGGAATTCCATCTTCATTTTTAATTATTGGCTCATATAACTGGTTTTTTATCTTTGAATGGTTCATTGTAAGAAAAATAACAAAAACCACTTTAAAAAAATAAGAAAATTAAACAACATTAAAAATGATGTAATCAACATTCCAAAATACTACTATGAATTTGATGAATGTATTCATCTTATTAATATATCAAAATCATTCTTATATTAAAAGTAAATAAAGAGGACAATAAAAGAAATTCAAAAAAATTCTATAAAGAGCTAAAAGTATCAATAGTTGCATGTCATAATGATATGGACTTTAATCGCTCCTCTTCTTTGTTCATAATTGTAACATATGCACTATCTTTCATCTTGGCATAACGTTGATAAGAGAAAGGAAGTGCAATGTGTAAACCATCTATTGATTTCAGTCTTGATATGGCTGTGAAGGTCAGGCCTTACTACTCTTTATTCCCGATATCAATTGATGGTCGTTCTAAATTCAAACCTTGTGACTTGTGAATTGTAAGAGCCCATGCCATCTTTAAAGGAATTTGTTTTCGATTTCCTCTTATCACTGGTGTGATAGATACAATATTTGGATTGCTTGCATCAAACAGAATACCAACATAATTATCAAAAATAACAGTTGTGAACATTGGAAGATCAGGTGGCTTAGAGGTAGGCATATAAAATATTTCCTTCACATACCCAAGTGCACCATTCACCAAACCAGCTTCAACCCACAAATTACATGTCAACATAACATGTTGGCCACGACACAACCAAACTTCATGGTCCAGTTGATCATCATCAACACCACTGATTTTTGAATGCCTTGAATTCACAACAACACATCGTGCAATTGGAGAATTTAATGATTTCAACATATGCCTATTATGGAAGGAGACCAAATTATTTGTTGGAAACATGTGAACTACTACATTAAATAAATCCCTTTCTCTAGGATGCAGCCTCATATCAGCCCACGACATAAGAAACTCCCAATCATCAAGAAAGGGTTCTGTGTTTCTTATGTTATTGAGGACTCTACAAAAACAACATTGTTTCTCATTAGTCCCTTTTTGGCAAAATATTGTGTCAAGAGTGACAAAAATGTTGAATTTTTTCCACAAGACATTCCCTACTGTATTACCTGCATATAAAGGTTTATCTCTTGCAGGAGGTAGCTAGCCAAGGTCACCCTCAAAGACGATGAATCTGCCACCAAAAGGACAATTATTTTTCTCTGGAAATGCTTCTCGTAATCGAGCATCTATTTGCATGAATAACCTTGATCGTAAAAATCTCATTTCATCAATCAATTTATATTGAATATGCCTCATTCCTTCTTGGAATACTGCCAGTGATTTACATTGTCGTGGTTTCATATATTTAATCGATATTTTCATAGAAGAGTGTATTGTTTTTACATGTATATTAAAAGCAGCTATTCATGTTGGGGCAAGAAGAAGAAAATGAATTTTTCCATTGCTTGACATATTAGAAAGAGCTTCAAAAATAAAATGGATAAGGAAATAATTTCCAGTGCCTGCAGTGCCCTGAAAAATCATAAGAAGAGCTTTATGAATCTCATATTCAGCAAAATGCCTTAAAAAAAATTCAAAAGGAAGTCGTTGTATTTCTGCCAATGAATCTGGAGAGGAAAATGTTCTATTTGAAAGGTCAACAATATCACCCCTTCATATTCCATTCCTTATAAAATTAATAGCTTCTTTAGCCACATCATCAGAAATAGTTTTACTTTTTCAGTCAAAGGATATATCAAAATCGCTTCGACCAAGGGTGTGAAGATTAGAAACATTGACATTACTTGGTGGAACCAAGCGATAGAAAAGTTGCCACTCTTGAAAATAATCTTCAAGATTCATATCTTGGTTAGCAAAATCACCATCTTCTCCATCTTCAATATTTTCAACAATTGATGGATTTCAATCAACATGCCATGCTCGATATCGGAAATTCCTCCAATTTTCAACAATAATTTCAGCTGAAAGCCCAATCTCTGCAGAAATTTTATGAAATGGCTTGTACAAGAGAAATTATATCTGGCAAAAGGTTTCAAATTCCTCTGAACCTTCACTAGGAATAGAATAAAATCGTGGCCAAACCCAAACTATTGCATGAACATCAATAGGCTTCCAGGGATCCTTTTTATGATTGCTATCAAATGCCCAAGATCTTACTGTTTCTATCAAAGATAGATGTTCAAGGAAAAAAGGCCTCTTCTGATAATTTTGAACAAAATTATTTTCAGATGAACATTGCATGCCATCCCTTGATATTTTCCTGAAAAACTTGTTTCCAACATTTAATGAAACACATTTTTTACTAGAAACAACAAGAGGTAGCTTAAGAAACATATGGCATGCTTCTTGTGCTCCAATGTCACATTCAACAATTGTTTCTTCAAGAAACCTTCTGTAAGCACATAAAGCATGATGCTCAGAAGCAAAAGAATTTGAAATTCTAGTTAACATATCGTGATAACTTTCAGACCTTTTCTCTGCTTTTGATGCATACTTAGCAATATATTTCAGGACAGCATGCCAAGAGAGCACTGGTCGGCAATCAAAATTTTCACGCCAAATTGTTAGAAAGTCAATGTTATGTACATTGAGCCTATCATCATTCCTTGCTGGGTCATATTTTTTTTTTCCTTGATCATCTATGAATAATCTTGATTCCTCAGAAGGATCCCATGGAGAATTGTATCGACAAGTGAGAATAATGCCCTTTTTGTGCAAACAATAATCTACACTACACTTTGTGTGCCTTTGGACACGGTTCAAAAATTCTTCATAATCATTACGAGGATTGCAAGAAAAAATCTGATTAGTATTCAATAGGTAAGGGTCATCATTGAGACTTCTTGGAACCATTATATTGCGACAATGTATTTCACATGGATTCCATGTAGTCACACAATTTTCAAAGAATCTCTTTGCATGTTGTAAATCACAATCATTTTACCAATCAAGTATTTCCATGTCAGAAGCTCCTTGAAACCATAGGAAACTATGGATATGTGATGAACCTCTATGTTTCCACTCATATCTGAAGAAAATGGATTCATAGTTACTACAAAAAATATAGATAGAAAATTAATAAGAAACAGAAAATGAATAGAAAATACATTCAACAAAACATACCTGTACCAGAAGTCTTTAGTTTTAAGATATTTTTGGATAACTTCCTCTCAAAATATATTGAATCTATGGTGCATAAATGTGGCAACAATATGAGGGTACTGGATAAAATTCTCAATTTTCATACGATGCTCATTTAAGGAACGATAATGTGAGGGTACAGGCATGAGGCTATGTAGCTCTGACCACTTTGTATCAGCTGCACTCAAAGTAAAAAAAAATATGGACATCCCAACTGATTAATCATGTTATTCAATTCAGCCCGACATTTAGTCCAGTATGCCCTTTTACCTCTTAGAGAAGATCCAAACTGCATAAGATGCTCATCCAACTTATTATATGGTAGATCCAAAAGTTGCTGACGCAAGATTTCAATTGTTGTTGGTGAGTTATCATGTAAATTTTTCTTCACAAAAACTGAAGCAGTTGCTTGGCTATGATGCCTCATTATCATGTTAAATAGGTTGGGAAGAGAGGATGGCTTCCAAACCTCTGATCATAGTATGTAAGAAGATGCAATGCATAGTCATGAAGTTAAATAGTACAAATGTGTGGTTGCAACCAATGAACATCACCAGTGGGGAACAATGTGGTGAATGCCATATCTAATAACCCCTCAATTTTATATTCATTCACTGGAGATGTTCCACTATGAAGAATCAACATTATCAAAAAATGCTCTAATTTCTTCCACTTCTCTCCATTCATTGGGTAGGTGAGAAAAAAAGAAGAAGGATGAGATGGAAGATGCTCAAGAGGAAACCCTTCATTATTAGCTGCATTGATCTCATACTCTGCAATGTTACAATCAACAAATTTAAGCTAGGAGGAGACATTTTTTGATCTTCCGCGCAAAGCATTTACTGAATCATAGTTAATTACAACATCTCGATAATATTGATCACGCTCAATTTTGAAAAGAAATGCAGCCATAACTCGAGATATTTTTACATAAAATTCATAATATTTAGACTGAGCAGCATGTCTCCTCATAATTAGAAAGTCAAGATCTTCAACATGTCGGGGAATACTTTGTGCAATTGTAGAAATATCTTGGGGAAAGCTAATTGTGTGTATGTTATACATATATTTCCCACCTCGAGCATGTGTCACTTGCAAAATAGGAATTACACGTGCTATTAAAATTTCTTCAACTTGAGTAAGAACTCTTAAAATATGAGGTTTCTCACCAAGATCCATGTTATTATACCCATAAAATTGATGTGAGCCTCTTTCATTCTCACATCGTCTGCAAACAGGTCCTTCATAATCTCTCAAAATCTGGATTCAAGGATATGATTCTTGGAAGATGTGGCAAATTTGGACAATTGACAAGCTATCTATATTTTCTTGAAATATTTTATGCACAACAATCATGTTTTCATCAAAATGAATATGATTTGTATTGGTTGGACCATGTGGAGAATTATGTGGAAGAGTATAATTTCTTCTAAAATTTACTTGATTTTCAGCACCATGAGATTCCCTTCCCAAATTTGAAACATGTGGAACAGATCTATGACATGGTCTTTCCAAATTTATGGTCTGCATTTCTGGTACCTCAGAGAATGATAAGGTTTCTTTAGCATAATTTTATTTTTAATTGAAAGTCCAAATAATTAGAATTGAAAAAATGAAAAAAAAAATGAAATTCATTCAATATTTACATTTGTTTGGCAATGTGGATGAAGTGCACGAGATGGTTGCTCTTCAATTATAACATCAGTAGATAGAACATTTGGGGAGTTAGTTTCAATGCCTCTATTCAAATTAGTTATTTCCTGTTAAAAAAAAATAAAATTCTTTACAAAACTAAATGTCCAAACAATAAAGATTTAAAATTTTACAACTAAGAATAAATGAAAAAAGTAGGAAAATATCAAATGTAATCACCATTTACATTTTTTTGGCAATGTGGATGAACGCTATGAGATGGTTCCTCTTCACTTATAACATCAATAGATAGAAAATCTATGAAGTTCATTTGTATCCTCTATTGAAATGAGTTGTGTCTTTTTTGAAGAAAATAAATTATGCAATAAAATTCATGTCCAATGTACCAAAAATCCAAAAATTGAAAAATCAAATCAAATACATTGAACATTAACATTAGTTTTTCGATTTGATTGTCAAGGAAAATGAAGTGGAAGGTTATGACGTGCTTCATATTCAATTCTCAGATTAGTAGATGGAAGACTTGGGGAGATAATTTCTAGACCTCTATTAAAATGAGGTGTATCCTATTCCAAGAGAATAAAATACCTTATAAGTTTAGTAAAAAAAAATGTAAATAGAGGAATGTAATAAAACAACCATTATTGCAGCAACTGTAAAGATGTCATTGGGTTACCTCCACTGTTCCTTGTGAAATGCTATCAGGGATGATTGATTCTATTCGTGGGACAAAAATATTTTGAGAAGGGAGATTGGAAGATACAACGTTTTGACCAGTTGGATCCAAATTATCAAACAAATGGCCAATCAAACTATCATCCAAGTCATCACAAACAATGTGATCATTGCCTCCACCATGGATATTTTGCAACCTTTGACCTTTCTCACAAGATGCAATTCTGAAGACAGAAGGGTTAGGGTGAAAATTTGCATCCACGCTATCAATATGACATTCTTTCCTATTGCGAGATGTTTCCCCAATATTATGAAAATTTTTAGGAGAGCATTGAAAAACAAAATTATGCTAACGAGGAGCATATTCTGGCAATGAACTATCAAGTGGAAATGTTCTTTCCATGATATCATCCATAGTACGATACTTACGAGGAATCATAAAATCATTTTTAAAAGTTTTTTCACTCATTCTTCTATGATATGTAGCTCTCCTATGCTCATTTACTGTGTCCTTATTTTGTTGATACCGTAAAAGACGACTTTCATTGGACTTGTCACACGATGCTGGTGACTGATTCCTTTTCTTGTACGCTTGCTTGTACCTTCATATGACACAAAAGAATGAAAAAGGAACACATTTTTTTTCCAACCACATAAAAAATTAAGATCATATACAGTATTTTTCCAACCATATAAAGTTATGAAAACATAAAATGATTTTTCCAAATCACAAAATAAAAATGGATTTTTCAAATGGCCAAAACAAAAAAGGACAAAATTTCATGTCTCATATTATAATTGTAATGGGAAACCCATATAACTGGAACAAAATACTAAAAGAATTATATGAATTTGAAATATATCTAAATATTTGGAACTATATACCATCAAAATATAAATTTAAATAATAGATTAACCTAAATATATAACGTTGTTTGATAATAAATGAGAAAAAAACTAATGGATACACCATGTATAAAATAAGTCACAGTAATTATAATTATAAAAACAAAGAAAAATGGATAACATCCAAACACATTCAAATGCAATTAAGAGGACTAAAGGGGACACAAAAATAAATATCGTTGAGCAAATTGCAATGGAATTCAATATCCAACATCTAATACATACATATATATAAGACACCCCCTCAGAATGGAGCCATATAAATATCCATAGAATTGTAACTTTAGAGTCTTAACATACATACCCAAAAGTATGTAAAGTAGAAAAAAAGGAAATATTTTCCACGACGAGAGAGAGAATATAAAATGACTAATAGCCTAAGACTCCATATCCATATCTAATGGTGGAGTCTCATCAATAGAATCCATACAGGAAGAAATTGCAAAAGCATTTCCAGACACGATCAAATCATTGCACTCCTGCAACGTTGGAGACCAAAATCCATGAATTTGTTGATTAGTTTAATTATAAATATCTATTGGGAAGTAGAGGCAAGTCATCATGTCATATAATAGGAAAGGAACTTCACTGCATTTACACATAAGAACCACACCTTGGACTGTTCGAAATGGAAGATAACCAGGACATTTGATATTTATATCTGTAGAAATTTCTTCCAACAACTTCCATCTGAAGCCCCAATCATCCTCAAAGTAGTCAATTCTTCATTCAACACGCGGGTGACCAAATTGGAAACTATCTATTTCTTCAATTGACCATAGAGAAGTGAAGCCATCATCGATAGGACATATCAACTGATTCTTTCATATTACTAGTGACATACACCATATGTCATTGATTGGAACAAATGAAAATCCCCATTCATTTTTTGTTACATCAAACCAGTATATTGTATACCCATATCGAGGATAATCTTCATACTCCGTGTCAAGACAGAGCCAAAACAATTTACTTTTATAAAAAACTCCATTATGAGGGGGTGAAGTCCCACCAAATGGAAGATCAACCCTTCGCCAAACCCTATGAAGACTATTGTAAACATAAAATTTAGATTGCATTCTATCATAGATATGTTTTAGAACAACCCAGTCATATTTATTGTTGTTTACATTTTCCAATAACGAAAAGAATCCCCAGTATCCAATTCATATTCACCCAATGTTGTTTAAGGCCTTTGTAAATGGATACAATACAAATAGTTTTGTGAATGGGAGAATTTTTTTGGTAAGGATAAAACTACCATTGGTCCAATAGTAGACTCTACTTTGTCTCTTGAATCTATGAATCGCAAATGAAAATGAGATATGCGCCCATTTTGATTAAGGTATTCAGCAGCAAAATAATTGTCATTATTGAGGAAAGGAACCATAAATCCAAATTCATTTGTACAGATATGCTTGCAATGCAATAAGAAAGAAGGATTTTGCAAAACATTCTTCCATTGTTGACAAACAGTGCTAAAATTTATCACAACCGATAAAGGGAGCCAAGTGAAGAAAATTTCAAGAATCTCAAATGGAATACAACTCCAAATAGCTGGATCCATGATAAAACAAGTAAATCACCTAACATAAAAGAAAACACACATGATATCAACAAAACAATTTTCAATTAATGGTGAATATAATAAGCAATATAGATAAGCAATTTTCCATCTACAAATATAGTAAAATGCACATATACATAATGTATAAAATCATATGAGCCACAAGAACATTATTACAATAGTTAAAACGAACTCACAATTTTACTATTAATCTTAATAAGTATTTTTTTAATGTCTCTATTAATGTATATGTTTAATATTGATGTAAATGTTTGATGCTCAATATAAATATTAACCTAAAACAATATTTCAATCTTAAAAAGCTTTATCTTATAAACCTTGGGTTATAAAATAGCGTAATGTTACATGGACCAAATGATATAAAAATACCAATTTTTTTAATTCTATTGTCACTGAACCTAAAAAAACATTAAGTTAAATTCCAATGTCATAGAACCTATGTAAACCTGATGTTATCAATACTATTTTTTAATGAAATATCTATATTGATGTTTAACCTCAATGTTCACATTAATGTATAAATGTGAAATTTATTTTTATATAAATTTATATGTTTAACATTAACATGTGTATTTATTAGTAGTATTAATTAACATTAAAAGAGATATTGATATTTAATTTTAATATTAATAATTTCTTATTTAATTCGAAATATTTATATTTATTATTAGTGTTGATATCAATAAATATTAATTTGAATAATACTAATGTTAATATTAAATAATTAATAATAATAATAATAATAGTAACCAAAACACTAGTATATAAATGTGAAATTTAACATCAATGTTAACATTAATGTAAAAATGTGAAATTGACTTTTATATAAATTTCTAAGTTTAACATTAACAAATGTATTTATTAATAATTTTAATATTGATTAACAATAAAGAAGATATTGATATTTAATTTTAATATCAATAATTTCATATTTAGTTTGAAATTTTATATTTATATTTATTATTAATGTTAATATCAATATATATTAATAAATTATTAATATTAATATTAATCAATATTATTTTTAGGAATTAATATTAGTCATCAAAATATCTATAATAGTAATAATATTTATATTAATATTAATACTTTATTTGTTAATACTAAACATATATGTTTATCAATGTTTATTAATATTAATAAACAGCTTAAATATTGAAAAAATTAAAATTAATAATAAGAAAACTTAGTAATATCCAATAATATTCATTATGTGTATTACATGAATGGCTGTTTTTGTATATGGATGAATCTCACTCATAATTCAATATTAATTCTGTAAACTTTTATAATGTATTATTTAACAAATAAAAATAAATTCTATGATTTTTTATATAATGTATTATATAACGATTAAAAAAATAATTTCATAATTATAATAAATATATACTAATTTGATCTAATTTAATTAAATTATAAAAAAATATAAATAAAAAATATGAAATAATTAACATTTGAGATTTTATTGATATAGGTTGCAACAATAATATAAATTGTATTAATTGTATTATATTAATGTATGTATATATTGATAGTATTATATATTACTAATTATTATATTAATTAAATTAATTATATTATATTAAGAATATCAATATTAAAAATAATATTAAATAATAAATATTTACAAATAAATAATAATAAAATTTCAACTATGAAGTGTAATCAAAAGAAAAATTCTTTAATATCTAGTAATATATATTATTTGTATTACATGATTGGCCCATGAATGTTAGTCATGAATCAATATTAATTCTATAAATTTAAATATGATTTATTATTTAATAACTTAAATGATAATTTCGTAATAATATTAAATATATATTTACAAATATAATTTCATCTTGATAATATGTATTTTGGGGGAGATTTGGGAATTAATAAAAATGAAAAATAATTCTCTAAAACCATATTGTGTATCCTATGAAGGTGGAATGAGTCTATGTATATTTAACATTCAAAACTTACAAATGAAATAGAGGAATATGAGAAAAATATGAAATAATAAACATTTGAATTATCAAAACAAATCAATTTGAGCATTTTTCATTGACCATGATTATCAAAACAAAGAGGGCCTTAGTTTTACATACCTCCCACTTTGTATTGACACTGTTAAAAATTTAATAAAGCTTTAAGGTTGAATATATGGCACTGAACCTAGTTATATGGTAGAAGCTCCATGTACCTGTTTACAAGTCAATCTATTATATACCATTCAACCTATGAAACTTGAAAAATTTCGCTGCAATTTTGGAAAAACCAATGAACCAAAAAATTCTACTAACGTGGATATCCAATTGAAACCTGTGAAGAAACAATGTGCAGATCATGTTTATGAAATATGAAATGAAACTTGCAGCGTGTCTGAATTTGTTCGATATATTTTCAAATGAACTTCATTTCTTTTTGTATTGAATTCATTTTATGTAATTTGAATGAGAGTCGTTTCAATTTAATGAAGTATATTAATTAAAGAATATGGAAGATGAGGCATGCACACCTAGGAAAAATTGTGAATAAAAACAATTCTCGAGGAAATAAGTGACAAAAAATTATTAGCAATAATTATTATGGAATATACATATATTAGAACTCTGAAAAATGAAAATTCAACAGTTTGGCTAGATGTATTTTACTAGACATTTTTATACAAATTCAATTGAGAGAGAGAATGAATTACAATTTTATGAATTAACTTATAGAAAAATTATAATCTGGAATTTTCAAATTTCATTATAATTGAGGAAATAATTTCACTATGTTATTATTTTGTAAACTTTTTATGTAGGGATAATATACCTATATAAGAACACTCAGAATATCCATGCTCCTTATATACACAGAGGCACTCTGTTGATTATAAATAGTAGACTATTATAAAATAAAATAAGTATGAGAACTTTTGTTATGTTATAATTGAGAACAAAATGTGTCTCACTCAGAGAAGAACATACAATTATACATTACGAATAAATATAGAGATCAAAATAATTGTGAGAAAGAAATTACAAATTTTGGGAAATAAGGTTATAAATTTTTTAGATGCGAAAGAGCAACATAAATGCAAAACGTTGTGAAGTTTCAATCCCAATACGATGTCAAAATTAAATGGAATATACAATTATATATTATGTATCAGCAATTAAAAATATAAGCAATTTTCCATCCACCAATGTAGTAAAATTCACATATATATAATGTATAAAATCATGTGAGCGACAACAACATTATTACAATAGTTAAAAAGAACTCACAATTTTTCTATTAATCTTAATAAGTAATTTTTTAATGTCTCTATTAATGTCTATGATTAATATTGATGTAAATGTTTGATGCTCAATATAAATATCAACCTAAAACAATATTTTAATCTTAAAAAGCTTTATCTTATAAACCTTGGGTTATAAAATAGCGTAATGTTACATGGACCAAATGATATAAAAATACCAATTTTTTTAATTCTATTATCACTGAACCTAAAAAAACATTAAGTGAAATTCCAATGTCATAGAACCTATGTAAACCTAATCTTATCAATACTATTTTTTAATGAAATATCTATATTGATGTTTAACCTCAATGTTTACATTAATGTATAACTGTGAAATTTATGTTTATATAAATTTATATGTTTAACATTAACATGTGTATTTATTATTAGTATTAATTAACATTAAAAGAGATATTGATATTTAATTTTAATATTAATAATTTCTTATTTAATTTGAAATATTTATATTTTTTATTAGTGTTGATATCAATCAACATTAATTTGAATAATACTAATGTTAATATTATAATTAATATTAATAATAATAATATTAATAGTAACCAAAACACTAATATATAAATGTGAAATTTAACGTCAATGTTCACATTAATGTAAAAATGTGAAATTGACTTTTATATAAATTTCTAAGTTTAATATTAACAAATGTATTTATTAATAATTTTAATATTGATTAACAATAAAGAAGATATTAATATTTAATTTTAATATCAATAATTTCTTATTTAATTTGAAATTTTATATGTATATTTATTATTAATGTTAATATCAATATATATTAATAAGTTATTAGTATTAATATTAATCCATATTAGTTTTAGGAATCAATATTAGTCATCAAAATATTTATAATAGTAATAATATTTATATTAATATTAATATTTTATATGTTAATTCTAAACATATATTTTTATCAATGTTTATGAATATTAATAAAAAGCTTAAATATTGAAAAAATTAAAATTAATAACAAGAAAACTTAGTAATATCCAATAATATTCATTATGTGTATTACATGAATGGCTTTTTTTGTATATGGATGAATCTCGCTCATACTTCAATATTAATTCTATAAATTTTTATAATGTATTATTTAACAAATAAAAATCAATTCTATGATTTTTTATATAATGTATTATATAGCGATTAAAAAAATAATTTCATAATTATAATAACTATATATTAATTTGATATAATATAATTAAATTATAAAAAAATATGAAATAATTAACCTTTGAGATTTTATTGATATAGGTTGTAACAATAATATAAATTGTATTAATTGTATTATATTAATGTATGTATATATTGATAGTATTATATATTAATAACTATTATATTAATTAAATTAATTATATTATATTAAGAATATCAGTATTAAAAATAATATTAAATAATAAATATTTATAAATAAATAATAATAAAATTTCAACTATGAAAAGTAATCAAAAGAAAAATTCTTTAATATCTAGTAATATATATTATTTGTATTACATGATTGGCCCATGAATGTTAGTCATGAATCAATATTAATTCTATAAATTTAAATATGATTTATTATTTAATAACTTAAATGATAATTTCATAATAATATTAAATATATATTTACAAATATAATTTCATCTTGATAATATGTATTTTGGGGGATATTTGTTCCAACATGGAGACCCTCAGTAAATATGGAATAATATAATAACTAAACTATTATCAATATTATCATAGTTTTTGTTTATAAACCAAATTCTAATTCTTATGGCCATGCTGCCAGTGATTTGGGAATTAATAAAAATGAAAAATTACTCTCTAAAACCATATTGTGTATCCTATGAAGGTGGAATGAGTCTATGTATATTTAACATTCAAAACTTACAAATGAAATAGAGGAATATGATAAAAATATGAAATAATAAACATTTGAATTATCAAAACAAATCAATTTGAGCATTTTCATTGACCATGATTATCAAAACAAAGAGGGCATTAGTTTTACATACCTCCCACTTTGTATTGACATTGTTAACAATTTAATAAAGCTTTAAGGTTGAATATATGGCACTAACTATAGTTATATGGTAGAAGCTCGACGTACATGTTTACTAGTCAATCTATTATATATCATTCAACCTATGAAACTTAAGAAATTTCCTTGCAATTTTCGAAAAACCAATGAACCAAAAGATTCTACTAACGTGGATATCAAATTGAAACCTGTGAAGAAACAATTTGCAGATCATGTTTATGAAATATGAAATGAAACTTGCAACGTGTCTGAATTTGTTCGATATATTTCTAAATGAAATTCATTTCTTTTTGTATTGAATTCGTTTTATGTAATTTGAATTAGAGCCGTTTCAATTTAAAGAATTATATTAATTAAAGAATATGGAAGATGAGGCACGCATAACTAGGAAAAATTGTGAATAAAAACAATTCTCAAGGAAATAAGTGATAAAAAATTATTAGCAATAATTATTATGGAATATACATATATTAGAACTCTAAAAAAGGAAAATTCCACAGTAGAACTATTTGACTAGACATTTTTATACAAATTCAATTGAGAGAGAGAATGAATTACAATTTTATGAATTAACTTGTAGAAAAATTATAATTTGGAATTTTCGAATTTCATTATAATTGAGGAAATAATTTCACTGTGTTGTTATATTCTAAATTTTTTATGTAGGGATAATATACCTATATAAGAACACTCAGCATATCCATGCTCCTTATATGCACTGTGTTGGTTATAAATAGTAGACTATTAGTAGATAAATTAAATATGAGAACTCTTGTTATGTTATAGTTGAGAACAAAATGTGTCTCACTCAGAGAAGAACATATAATTATACATTACTAACAAATATAGAGATCAAAATAATTGTGAGAAAGAAGTTACAAATTTTGAGACATAAGGTTATAATTTTTTGAGATGCCAAAGAGCAACATAAATGAAAAAATTTGTGAAGTTTCAATCCCAATACGATGTCAAAATTAAATGGAATATACAATTATCTATTATGTATAATCAATTAAAAAGATAAACAATTTTCCATCTACAAGTATAGTAAAATGCACATATACATAATGTATAAAATCATATGAGCCACAAGAACATTATTACAATAGTTAAAAAGAACTCACAATTTTACTATTAATCTTAATAAGTATTTTTTTAATGTCTCTATTAATGTCTATGTCTAATATTGATGTAAATGTTTGACGCTCAATATAAATATTAACCTAAAACAATATTTTAATCTTAAAAAGCTCTATCTTATAAACCTTGGGTTATAAAATAGCCTAATGTTACATGGACCAAATCATATAAAAATATCAATTTTTTAAATTCTATTGTGACTGAACCTAAAAAAACATTAAGTTAAATTCCAAAGTCATAGAACCTATGTAAACCTAATGTTATCAATAGTATTTTTTAATGAAATATCTATATTGATGTTAACCTCAATGTTTACATTAATGTATAACTGTGAAATTTATTTTTATATAAATTTATATATTTAACATTAATACGTGTATTTATTATTAGTATTAATTAACATTAAAAGAGATATTGATATTTAATTTTAATATTAATAATTTCTTATTTAATTTGAGATATTTATATTTATTATTAGTGTTGATATCAATCAATATTAATTTGAATAATAATAATGTTAATATTAAATAAATAATATTAATAATTATAAGATTAACAGTAACCAAAACACTAATATATAAATGTGAAATTTAAGGTCAATGTTAACATTAATGTACAAATGTGAAATGGACTTTTATATAAATTTCTAAGTTTAACATCAACAAATGTATTTATTAATAATGTTAATATTAATTAACAATAAAGAAGATATTTATATTTAATTTTAATATCAATAATTTCTTATTTAATTTGAAATTTTATATTTATATTTATTATTAATGATAATATCAATATATATTAATAAATTATTAATATTAATATTAATCAATATTATTTTTAGGAATTAATATTAGTCATCAAAATATTTATAATAGTAATAATATTTATATTAATATTAATACTTTATATGTTAATTCTAAACATATATTTTTATCAATGTTTATTAATATTAATAAAAGCTTAAATATTGAAAAAATTAAAATTAATAATAAGAAAATTTAGTAATATCCAATAATATTCATTATGTGTATTACATGAATGGTTTTTTTTGTATATGGATGAATCTCACTCATACTTCAATATTAATTCTATAAATTTTTATAATGTATTATTTAACAAATAAAAATCAATTCTATGATTTTTTATATAATGTACTATATAACGATTAAAAGAATAATTTCATAATTATAATAAATATATATTAATTTGATCTAATCTAATTATATTATAAAAAGATATAAATAAAAAAATATGAAATAATTAACATTTGAGATTTTATTGATATAGGTTGCAACAATAATATAAATTGTATTAATTGTATTATATTAATGTATGTATATATTGATAGTATTATATATTAATAATTATTATGTTAATTAAATTAATTATATTATATTAAGAATATCAATATTAAAAATAATATTGAATACTAAATATTTATAAATAAATAATAATAAAATTTCAATTATGAAGA
This sequence comes from Pinus albicaulis, assembly GCA_034641835.2. Taxonomy (NCBI): domain Eukaryota; kingdom Viridiplantae; phylum Streptophyta; class Pinopsida; order Pinales; family Pinaceae; genus Pinus; species Pinus albicaulis. Next base: position 1,383,640,928 of record CM076578.1, on the reverse strand, counting down.
GTAATCAAAAGAAAAATTATTTAATATCTAGTAATATATATTATTTGTATTACATGATTGGCCCATGAATGTTAGTCATGAATCAATATTAATTATATAAATTTAAATATGATTTATTATTTAATAATTTAAATGATAATTTCATAACAATATTAAATATATATTTACAAATATAATTTCATCTTGATAATATGTATTTTGGGGGAGATTTGTTCCAACATGGAGACCCTGGGTAAATATGGAATAATATAATAACTAAAATATTATCAATATTATCATAGTTTTTATTTATAAACCAAATTCTAATTCTTATGGCCATGCTGCGAGTGATTTGGGAATTAATAAAAATGAAAAATTATTCTCTAAAATCATATTGTGTATCCTATGAAGGTGGAATGAGTCTATGTATATTTAACATTCAAAACTTACAAATGAAATAGAGGAATATGATAAAAATACGAAATAATAAACATTTGAATTATCAAAACAAATCAATTTGAGCATTTTTCATTGACCATGATTATCAAAACAAAGAGGGCCTTAGTTTTACATACCTCCCACTTTGTATTGATACTGTTAACAATTTAATAAAGCTTTAAGGTTGAATATATGGCACTGAACCTAGTTATATGGAAAAGATCCACGTACCTGTTTACTAGTCAATCTATTATATACCATTAAACCTATGAAACTTAAGAAATTTCGCTGCAATTTTGGAAAAACCAAAGAACCAAAAAATTCTACTAACGTGGATATCAAATTGAAACCGAAACAATGTGCAGATCATGTTTATGAAATATGAAATGGAACTTGCAGTGTGTCTGAATTTGTTCGATATATTTTTAAATGAACTTCATTTATTTTTGTATTGAATTCGTTTTATGTAATTTTAATGAGAGCTGTTTCAATTTAAAGAAGTATATTAATTAAAGAATATGGATGATGAGGCATGCACACCTAGGAAAAATTGTGAATAAAAACAATTCTCGAGGAAATAAATGACAAAAAATTACTAGAAATAATTATTATGGAATATACATATATTAGAACTCTAAGAAAGGAAAATCCCATAGTTTGTCTAGATATATTTGACTAGACATTTTTATACAAATTCAATTGAGAGAGAGAATGAATTACAATTTTATGAATTAACTTATAAAAAATTTATAATCTGGAATTTTTGAATTTCATTATAATTGAGAAAATAATTTCACTGTGTTGTTATATTCTAAATTTTTTATGTAGGCATAATATACCTATATAAGAACACTTAGCATATCCATGCTCCTTATATACACAGAGGCACTGTGTTGGTTATAAATAGTAGACTATTAGAAAATAAATTAAATATGAGAAATTTTGCTATGTTATAATTGAAACAAAATGTGTCTCACTCAGAGAAGAACACACAATTATACATTACTATCAAATATAGAGATCAAAATAATTGTGAGAAAGAAATTACAAATTTTGAGACATAAGGTTATAATTTTTTCAGATGCGAAAGAGTAACGTAAATGCAAAACGTTGTGAAGTTTCAATCCCAATACGATGTCAAAATTAAATGGAATATACAATTATATATTATGTATCAGCAATTAAAAAGTGAATAAGAGAGTGTGCTAGTGTCGCAAAGTATACTTTTATCATACGACAATCTAGTCATGAACCGAAGAAGGAAAATGTTCATGAATTAGTAAGTTAATAGTATGAATAACAGATAGAATTTCCAAACGAAAATTAAGTATTTTAAAATCAGGAATTGGAATTTACCTATTCCAAATATTAAATCGTAAACTGAAAAATGAGGACATTGTGTGTTAAAAATTCTGTGAGAAATATGGGAATGTGTAATGTACCTCTATTACCACAACATTTTTTTATTTTTTATTTTTTTGTTTACATTATCAGTTTATAGCCTAGGATGTATTATCCAAACTTATGTATCAAATAGGGTCATAACCCTCATGTTGAGGTTAAATTGACTTTCCCAATTATATACTTGGGTGTGGGCATATAATATATATATATATCCATATAGTATGCCATATGACATAATTTTCGACACATGATAAAACTTACATATATATATAAAGACCATTTCCATAAAACTTACATATATGCAGATGATATATATATAATTGATTTATATATGTGTATGACTACTACTCTTATACCACGCACCAATCATAAGTACGTATAACGCACTAACCATAATTGTGACGAAACGTTGGTATATATATCAAAACGTGGGTTGATACATATATATATCACATATATGTATGTAACGTAAGGCCTAATGAAACTAAAACCTTGGTACACCATGATCACATACTCTCGGACCACATGTTAACACAGATATATATATTCATTTGAGACAGTAAGGATTTAGGTATGTTTCGTTCTGAACTCTGATAGCAATTTCGAGGGGCATCATTTCGTTCTGCGTACGTTGATTTGGCTCGATCTTGGAATTTAAGTCCGGAGTACCACCTGGACAAAAGGTTGAGCCACCTCGGCTTGGGTTCACGTGGCTATATGCTGAAACACTATGCTATTCACCCTCAAGTGTGTTCGAGACTGTGGATTATTAACTTGTGTCGTAGTACTCTACCCTGGTTGACAGGTATGGAGGATGTAAGTTCCGAATTTAATTGTGCCAGTCACGCCGAGTTGCTCATCCCCATGACCGTCGTTGTGATGAGGACAAGTGTAGGGCACTGGTGGGTTAGGGTTTGTAGTTTTTGATTCTAGTTATTCTTTAATTCACCCATTGCAGAACTCTGTTCTTTTCTCTCGCTCCGAACGAGTAAAGCGGCCATCCCTTGGCTTGGAAAATCGATGCAGGAGTGACGCTTTGCAGAGAGGGTTCTTCCGTTCTGTTGTCCCTACGCCATCTCTTGGCCGGTTGAGGTCGTTTTCTCCCACAGTCGACTGAAGCTCTGAAATTGTGGTTACCTCTAGCTTCAACGAAGGTAATTTATTTGTTTTGGGTTTGTAATTTGTTCGATGGCCATTGACTAGAATCATATTTCTATTACTAAATCTTTTCAGTCTTTTTCACGAGGCGTTGGTTTCAGTGGCTATGAATTTTTACGAGTCAAACAATTTTGTTTACAGTTAACTAAATTTTCCTCCTGTACGTGGTTTCATCTTGGTGCCTGGTGCGTTTCACGGAGAGCTTTCGCTCCAAAACCTCTCGACGTTCAGGTAATAGTCTTGATTTTTCGTCCCATCGTCTCTGGTTACGTAACCTTGGTTGTATGCTACTGACTGTAGTCTTTCAGTTGGGGCACGGCTGTAATGTTTATTGATTTCTGCATATCGATACCTGAACATTTACATCTTTACCCATTTTCTGGAATTGATTTACGCACTTGCCTCTAACTGCCATCGCATTTTCGTGGATATCTAATACATCTTCCCTGGGCTGTGCAGGTGTCAGTTCTTACTTACCGAGGTGAAGTCTTTCATTCCCTATGAATACCCTAGCCTTAGCTACGCGGATTTTTCGAACAGGTTGCTTCATGTACTAACTTGAACTTCTTCTCATACCTACAGGTCAGTATTCATGGCATTCTCCTATTGAGATATCTTCCAAATGAATGCTTGATGGCAAGAAGTCGGTTCCTGAATTTCTCGTGATGGAACGATGCCATCATTTCTCGCTATAAACTTTTTATTTTGTTAATCTTAGACATATAATGGATAAAGCTTTGCTTCTAATTCATACTGCGAACTCTGTTTATCGCCATCTGCGTTTTAAGTTCTGTTGAGTTTTATTCGGCATCTATGCCGAGACTCGTTAAGCTTCTGATGCTACTTTTTGGTCGTGGACAGTGAATATCGATTCCGGATTGATATATATATATATATATATATATATATATATATATATATATATATATATGTTGCATATTCTGGTTAATTTGTTTTGACTGAGTTCTCAGCATAATATATTTATTTCGTTGTGATGCCGAAGGACGGTGATTGACTATGTGAAAAGCCTTAAGTTATTTATCGTTTTCATTTTAGACTTGTCCTATATCTATAATGTTCTCTTCTATTGACATGATATACGAAATTTCCCGTATTTCCAGTTCCTGCTAGAGGAAGGTCTGTATAGTTAATACATTCAATATCTACTGTAGGCTTCCATTTGTTATTCTCGTATTGAAAATTATACAATGTCTGTCAAGTCTCTTTTTATACCTACCTAGTCCCTTACTGTGTTTACTTCCGTGTTGTTATCATAAATTAATCACATGCATTCAGGATAATATATCGAAATTGATGGGCAGCTAGCTATGACTCTCCCATGTGATATTCCATAATGTTTTATGTTTGCGATATAAGTATTGGTCATATTAATCCTCTAATCTCTGGTATAACCATAATTTCAGGTGACAGTTACATACCTCCTGGGGTGTGTGATTGCTGCCTTACAACACATGTATGAACTATATTTCTGAGCTGAATCATTTTTCAACTGATTCCCCTACTGCTTTAATAAAGAAGATTCAGAGTACTTTGTATTATGTCTATACTCTTCCATGTATTTACAGAATGTTTATTTGCACATTACATGATCTATTTTAGATGCATCCATGATAAAGTTGACTGAAATTATCTCCAATGGAGAATCTGTTTCAGGGTATTTCAGTATCCCTAATTGTTTCAGGGTATTTCAGTATCCCTAATTGTTTCAGGGTATTTCAGTATCCCTTATTTGTGTAGACAGTAACATTGGTTTTGTTTCTATAATTGTTTTTCTTAGGATCTAGAGCATTTCATTCTAGTAACTGCTTAAATTTTTACTTGAATCTCCCTGGGGTATTTCCTTTGCACAACATCTCCAGATTTAGACCCAGGTTGGGTTTAGACATTCTGGTGGATACTGTCCCAGGCTATTGTTCTTACTACCATACAGAGGGTAGAATATTTTCTTCTACTATTTCCTTCTGTTAAAAGTAAGAACACCACAGACTCCAACAATTTCTCCTTTCTCTGCCATTTGGGTTGAATGACTCATTTCCTACTGTTCCTCTCTTGTTTATTGAAGCAAATTAAAGTTACAAATAAAATTATTCTTATCATAATTACTATTACTCATAATAAAGATTGATAGGCAAGAATTTCCTATAGGTTGAATTTCTTATCTACCATCACACAAAATACTAAAGGTAACTCATGATAACCAATTCTGGGGAAGAAAACATTTACACTTCTAATATAGAGTAGTTAATTATATGTAGCCAATTCATACTGCAGGAAATAAAATCCATGGGTGATTTAAATACATACCACTCATGCAGTAGACCAACCTCCCAACCGTAGAGTTCTATTTTTCTCCCAGAACTCACCCCCGAGCTGAGACCACCTCCACCATAGATCAACAACCCCTGATCTGTTTAGGAGCAGCTTATTTAAGCTAATAGTTCCCCAAAGCCTGTTTCTAATTCTGCGTCCAGAATAGCAGGATGCTTTTCTTCCTGTTTGCCTAGGCTTCCCATTTTGGGATTCTTTAAAGCTACTTTATGCTTTCCCTCAGCTTTTTTTTCCAGCTTTTTACCTCTTCCCAACTACTTTCCTCATCATTGGGGAAATTTAGATTTTTCCTCAAAATCTAAATTAGCATTAATTCCTTCCAAGGATTTTTGAAGGATTGTGGGGAATAGTTGCCTTATCCATCCTCATGGATTTAGCAAGTGATCTCAAATCTCATTTTTGGTCAACATGCATACCAATACTTTATTCATTTCCTCAAATTGAATATTAAATTACATTCACAATTCATTCTTCCTTTGGGGTCCACTCCCCTTAGGATTAAAGTTCAAATGTTTAACTTTGAAATTTCAACACATAAATTGGGGGTGTTACATATTCCCCCTCTAAAAATAAACACCGTCCTCGGTGTTGTTACTTAACTACTAGAGTTCATTTCTTAAACAAAAATGGATATCTCTCCATCATTTCAGCTTCTCTTTCCCAAGTAGCTTTTTCAGCAGTAAAGTGCTTCCACTGCACTTTTACTCTGGCTACTGTTCTGTTTCGCAATTCAATTTCTTCCCGCTCCAATATTTGAAGCGGTTCTGGCAGAAATTCCCCTTCTGGTTCCACCTGTACAACATTCCAATCAACTATGTGAGAAGAATCATGCACATATCTTTTTAATAATGAAACATGAAACACATCATGAACTCTAACATGGGGTGGTAAGGCCAGTTTGTAAGCCACTGGTCCCACCCTTTCTAAGACTTCAAAAGGACCATAGTATCTAGGAGCCAATTTGGCACAACTTCCAGCATAAAGTGTGCTTTTTTTGGGTTTAATACGCAGATACACAGGATCTCCCACTTTGAATTCTCGATGCACTCTTTTCTTATCAGCATAGCTTTTCTGGCGATCTTGCGCCGTCTTGATTTTTCTTTGTATCTGTTTTACAATTTTCTCCATCTCTTGTAATGCATCAGGTCCCAACATTAGTTTATCCTCTGGTTGACTCTAGCTCAAAGGAGTACGACACTTCCTTCCATACAGTGCCTCAAACGGACTCATTTTGATAGAGGATTGGTAGCTGTTATTATAGGCAAATTCTGCTAAGTGCAAATACTCTTCCCACTTTGATGGTCTGTCCATCACATACATTCTCAACATATCCTCCAAAATTTGATTAGTCCTTTCTGTTTGCCCATCGGTCTGAGGGTGATAGGCAGTACTAAAATTCAACTTAGTACCCATCCCTCCAAACAATCCTTTCCAAAAGGCTGTTGTAAACTTAACATCTCGGTCTGATACAATTACTTTGGGAACCCCATGAAGCCTTACTACCTCCTTCAGAAACACATTCGCTACTTGAGCTGTCCCAAAGGTAGATTTTACTGGTATAAAGTGGGCAGCTTTTGTGAGAGTGTCTACTACTACCATTACAGAATCATGTTGATATTTGGTTTTGGGTAACCCTATTATAAAGTCCATGGAAACTGTGTCCCATTTCCATTCTGCAATTCGAAAAGGGTTTAAAAGACCTGCTGGATGTTGATGCTCAACTTTGACTAGTTGACATTCCATGCACTTACTTAAATATTCTGCCACATATTTCTTCATTCCTGGCCAGAAAAATTTCTTTTTCAGGGCTGTTAACATTTCCGGATATCCTAGATGTGCTGCATATGGCTGTTTGTGATATTCATCCAAATTTTCTCTTTTTAAGGACTCTACATTTGGAACGTACAACATGTTTTTATAATAGAGCAGCCCTTTTTGGTTTTGAGTGAAATCAATTTTCTCTCTTTTCTGCAGTTTCACCAAGAGTGTTTCATAGTTTGGATCTTGATTTGCTACTTTTCTCACCAATTCTTCTACTTCGATCTGTGCACTACTTCCAAGGCTGTTTATATTCTGGCAAGCATTCTTGCTTATTGCATCAGCAACTTTATTTTCTTTTCCCTTGATATGTTTTATGTCCATATCAAATTCACTTAAAAAGGATAGCCATCTGGCTTGCCTTGCATTCAGATTAGTTTTGGAAAAGAAGTATTTGAGACTAATGTGATCAGTCATTAAGGTAAACTTTTTCCCAAGAAGATAGTGCCGCCACATTTTCAACGCATGGATAACAGCTGCTAATTCCAAATCATAGGCACTATAATTCTGTTCATGTATTTTCAGTTTCCGAGATTCATAGGCAATAACTGAGTTTTCCTGCAACAGGACTCCTCCCAACCCCTCTCTGCAAGCATCTGTACACACAACAAATTCTTTATCAGGATCTGCAATCTTTAGTATAGGGGCTAAAGTAAATTTTTGTTTTAATTGTTCAAAGCTGATTTGACATTTTTCAGTACAAACTTGACACCCTTTCCTTGCAATGAAGTGATGGGATGTGCTATAGCAGAAAATCTTTCCACAAATCTGCGATAATAACCTGCAATCCCCATGAATGACCTTACTGCTGAAACATCAGTTGGGACTGGCCATTATTTAATGGCTTTTATCTTTTCAGGATCAACTGCAAGGCCTTTTTCAAAAATAATATGACCCAGATATTGAATTTTATCTTTATAGAATTCACATTTGCTGAACTTGGCATATAACTAGTTCTCGTTTAAAGTCTGCAACACTATTCTCAAGTGTTATTTATGTTCATCCTCATTTTTGGAGTAGACTAAGATATCATCTATGAACACAAGAATAAATTTGTCCAAATACTTATTTAACACACTATTCATCAGACACATAAATGTGGCAGGGGCATTTGTCAATCCAAAAGGTAAGACTACAAATTCGTAGTGTCCATACCGGGTTCGAAAAGATGTTTTGCTGATGTCTTCTTCCTTGATTCTGAGCTGGTGATACCAAGTTCTTAAGTCAATCTTCGAAAAGACTGAGGCCCCTCTCACCTGATCAAAAAGATCATCAATTCTAGGGAGCGGATATCTATTTTTAATGGTCAACTTGTTTAGTTGACGATAATCAATGCACATCCTAAAAGTTCCATCTTTCTTTTTCACAAATAAGACCGGTGATCCCCAAGGAGACACACTTGGTCTAATTTAACCTTTATCTAGTAATTCTTGCAATTGCATCTTCAGCTCCATAAGTTCAGGAGGGCTCATTCGGTAGGGGGCTCAGGAAACAGGTGTTGCTCCCGGCACCAGATCTATGGTAAAGTCAATTTCTCTTTTGGGGGGGAGATGAGGAATCTCATCTGGAAAAACTTCTTTAAATTCCCTTACCACCGGAAATTCATTCAGCAGATTTTCTCCAGTTTTTTGTTCTACTTCCTCCACATGTACTGCATAAACTTGGTATCCTTTTCTAGTTGTTCGTTTTAATTGTAAGGCTGATATTTGTCTTACTGAAATGGATTTTGGTTTTCCTTTTAGAGTAAAAGGTTTCCCTTCCTCATCCACACAATGTAGGGTTTTATCCCAGCAATTCATCAGGGCTTTCCTCTTTTCCAGCCAATCCATTCCTATCAGCAAGTCATAGGATCCTAACGGCAGTATGTTTAGATTTACTTCTGTTGGAAAACCATTTAATTGAATTGCTGTTTTGGGAAATTTATGTGTTACTTTTCTCTTAGTCCCAGTGGCCAGCTGTACCAACCATGACTGCTGAAATTTTTCAGGTTTGATTTTACATTTTTCTACAATTCCAGGACTAATGTAACTCAAAGAAGCACCTGGATCAATCAAAATAGTAACAGGTAGGTCAGAAATCTTACCCTCCATTTCCACCATGGTTACTTGATGTTCTGCTTGCCGATTTTCCAAGGCTGCACTGATAGTTGGTATATTTCTGGCGATGTCATTTACTGTTGTCGCTTCCCGCTCTCTTTTGATCATATGAATGTTTTGATGGGGACAGTCCCTCAAAATATGGGGTTCTCTGCAGCCCCAACATTTCAAGGGTTCCTTCATTCTGACTGTCCCTTCCTTTTTATTGTCCCCCTCTATTTTTTTTGAAGCCACCTGGGATTGAGCAGTTTGGCTCTCTTTAGGTTTATTAAACTTTTTCCAGAGATGATCTCTGCCAAAATTCTTTAAATATGCTGGTTTTTGTCTTTTTCCCTTAAACTCCCCCTTGTTTAACCAGCTTTTTCCTTGTCCAGCCTTTCCTTTAAACTGCTGATAGCATAATCTCACTTTTCTAACAGCTTCGTCCATTGTCTTCGGGTTATCAAACTCACTTTTCTCTTTGTATACTATAGGTAAACAATTCAAAAACTTTTGTACTTTTTCCTTTTCTTCCCTAATGTAGGGTACATATCTCAACAGGTTTGTAAACTTAGTAACCAACTCATCAATAGTGAGTTGTCCTAGTCTCAGTTCATGGAATTCTTTTGCTTTATCATCATAATAGCGCTCATTCAAATAAATATTTTTGAACTTAATCTGGAAATCCTCCCAAGTAACTGTCTTTTCATCCATAGCATGCACCATTTTTGTCTTCTCCCACCACAAGGTAGCTTTACCTTGTAGTTGGTAAACAGCTAATCTGGCTTTCAGATTTCTCTCATATTCATAGGCTTGGAAATACTTAATCATGTTCAGCAACCAAGCTTCAGCATCTTCCTCCTTCTCCCCATCATAGGAGGGAGGTTTGATCTTTTCGAATTCCCCCTGCAATTCTCTTTTCTGTTTATATTGATGTCTAGCAGCATCATCATCATCAGATTCACCCATCTTCCTCTTTCCGGAACCTTCGCCTTCTTGGCTGTTCCGGGAAGTTAGTTCTCTGATGAGCTTTTCCTGCTCCTTACTGGCTGATGACAATATGTCATTCTGGCTTCTGATTTCAGCCAATTCTCGTTGCAACCTATGCAACATAGCCAGTACTAGGGCATTGGGATCTGGTGAACCAAACTCATCACACAGAGCCACATAAATTTCTCCACCTTCAGCCATTTTAGCACCACTGTATACACTCATAATATTGATCAGTAAAATTGAACAAAACAATCTCTACAATATTCATTTATAAAAATAACATTCAGAATTCAGTGAGCACAATCACAATAGCCCAGTTTTATAACTTGGGCTCTGATACCATTTGTAATGTACCTCTATTACCATAAAATTTTTTTTTTTTTGACATTATCGATTTATAGCCTGGGATGTATTATCCAAACTTATGTATCAAATAGGGTCATAACCCTCATGTTGAGGTTAAATTGACTTTCCCAATTATATACTTCAGTGTGGGCATATAATATATATATATATATATATATATATATATATATATATATATATATATCCATATAGTATGCCATATGACATAATTTTCGACACATGATAAAACTTACATATATGCAGATGATATATATATAATTGATTTATATATGTGTATGACTACTACTCTTATACCACACACCAATCATAAGTACGTATAACGCACTAACCATAATTGTGACGAAACGTTGGTATATATATCAAAACGTGGGTTGATACATATATATATCACATATATGTATGTAACGTAAGGCCTAATGAAACTGAAACCTTGGTACACCATGATCACATACTCTCGGACCACATGTTAACACAGATATATATATTCATTTGAGACCCTAAGGATTTACGTATGTTTCGTTCTGAACTCTGATAGCAATTTCGAGGGGCATCATTTCGTTCTGCGTACGTTGATTTGGCCCGATCTTGGCATTTAAGTCCGGAGTACCACCTCGACAAAAGGTTGAGCCACCTCGGCTTGGGTTCACGTGGCTATACACTGAAACACTACGCTATTCACCCTCAAGCGTGTTCAAGACTGTGGCTTATTAACTTGTGCCATAGTAATCCACCCTAGTTGACAGATATGGAGGATGTAAGTTCTGAATTTAATTATGCCAGTCACACTGAGTTGCTCATCCCCATGACCGTCGTTGTGATGAGGACAAGTGTAGGGCACTGGCGGGTTAGGGTTTGTAGTTTTTGATTCCAGTTATTCTTTAATTCACCCATTGCAGAACTCTGTTCTTTTCTCTCGTTCCGAACGAGTAATGCGGCCATCCCTTGGCTTGGAAAATCAATGCAGGAGTGATGTTTTGCAGAGAGGGTTCTTCCGTTCTATTCTCCCTATGCCATCTCTTGGCCGGTTGAGGTCATTTTCTCCCACAGTCAACTGAAGCTCTGAAATCGTGGTTACCTCTGGCTTTAACGCGGGTAATTTATTTGTTTGGGGTTTGTAATTTGTTCGATGGCCATTTACTAGAATCATATTTCTATTACTAAATATTTTCAGTCTTTTTCACCAGGCGTTGGTTTCAGTGGCTATGAATTTTTACGAGTCAAACAATTTTGTTTACAATTAACTAAATTTTCCTCATGTACGTGGTTTCATCTTGGTGCCTGGTGCGTTTCGCAGAGAGCTTTCACTCTAAAACCTCTCGGAGTTCAGGTAATAGTTTTGATTTTTCATCCCATCGTCTCTGGTTACGTACCCTTGGTTGTATGCTACTGACTGTAGTCTTTCAGTTGGGGCACGGCTGTAATGTTTATTCATTTCTGCATATCGATACCTGAACCTTTACATCTTTACCCATTTTCTGGAACTGATTTACGCACTTGCCTCTAACTGCCATCGCATTTTCGTGGATTTCTAATACATCTTCCCTGGGCTGTGCAGGTGTCAGTTCTTACTTACTGAGGTGAAGTCTTTCATTCCCTATGAATACCCTAGCCTCATCTACGCATATTTTTCGCACAGGTTGCTTCATGTACTAACTTGAACTTATGCTCATACCTACAGGTCGGTATTCATGGCATTCTCCTATTGAGATAGCTTCCAGATGAATGCTTGATGGAAAGAATTCGGTTCCTGAATTTCTCGTGATGGAACGATGCCATCATTGCTCGCTATAAACTTTTGATTTTGTTAATCTCAGACATATAATGGATAAAGCTTTGTTTCTAATTGATACTGCGAACTGTGTTTATTGCCGTCTGCGTTTTAAGTTCTGTTGAGTTTTATTCGTCATCTATGCCGAGATTCGTTAAGCTTCTGATGCTACTTTTTGGTCATGGACAGTGAATATCGATTCCGGATTGATATATATATGTGTGTGTGTGTGTGTGTGTGTGTGTGTGTGTTGTATATTCTGGTTAATTTGTTTTTGACTGAATTCTCAGCATATTATATTTAATTCGTTGTGTTGCCGATGGACGGTGATTGACTATGTGAAAAGCCTTAAGTTATTTATCGTTTTCATTTTAGACTTGTTCTATATCTATAATGTTCTCTTCTATTGACATGATATATGAAATTTCTCGTATTTCCAGTTCCTGCTAGAGGAGGATCTGTAGAGTTAATATATTTAATATCTACTGTAGGCTTCCATTTGTTATTCTCGTATTTAAAATTATACAATGTTTGTCAAGTCTCTTTTTATATCTACCTAGTCCCTTACCATGTTTACTTCCATGTTGTTATCATACATTACTCACATGCGTTCAGAATAATATATCGAAACTGATGGGCAGCTAGCTAGGACTCTCCCATGTGATATTCCATAATGTTTTGTGTTTGCAATATAAGTACTGGTCATATTAATCCTCTAATATCAGGTATAACCAGAATTTCAGGTGACAGCTACATACCTCCTGGGGTGTGTGATTGCTGCCTTACAACACATGTATGAACTATATTTCTGAGCTGAATAAGTTTTCACCTGATTCCCCTACTGTTTTAATAAAGAAGATTCAGAGTACTTTGTATTATGTCTATACTCTTCCATGTATTTACAGAATTTTATTTGCACATTACATGATCTATTTTAGATGCATCCATGGTAAAGTTGACTGAAATTATCTCCATTGGAGAATCTACTTCAGGGTATTTCAGTATCCCTAATTTGTACAGATAGTAACATTGGTTTTGTTTCTATAATTGTTTTTCCTAGGATCTAGAGTATTTCATTTTAGTAACGGCTTAAAGGTTTACTTGAATCCCCCTGGGGTATTTCCTTTGTACAGTATCTCTAGATTTAGACCCAGGTTGGGTTTAGAAATTCTGGTGGATACTGTCCCAGGCTATTGTTCTTACTACCATACAGAGGGTAGAAGATTTTCTTCTACTATTTCCTTCTGTTAAAAGCAAGAACACCACAAACTTCAACAATTTCTCCTTTCTCTGCTAATTGGGTTGAATGACTCGTTTCCTATTGTTCCTCTCTTATTTATTGAAGCAGATTAAAGTTACAAATAAAATTCTTCTCATCATAATTACTATTACTCATAATAAAAACTGATAGTATAGAATTTCCTATAGTTGAATTTCTTATCTACCATCAAATAGAATACTGAGGGTAAATTCATGATGACCAATTCTGAGGAAGAAAACATTTACACTTCTAATATAGAATAGTGAGTTATATGTAGCCAATTCATACTACAGGAAATAAAATCCCCGGTTAGTTTAAATACATACCACTCATGCAGTAGACCAACCTCCCAACCGTACAGTTCTATTTCTCTCCCAGAACTCACCCCCGAGCTGAGACCACCTCCACCATAGATCAACAACCCCTGATCTGTTTAGGAGCAGCTTATTTAAGCTAATAGTTCCCCAAAGCCTGTTTCTAATTCTGCGTCCAGAATAGCAGGATGCTTTTCTTCCTGTTTGCCTAGGCTTCCCATTTTTGGGATTTTTTAAAGCTGTTTTATGCTTTCCCTCAGCTTTTCCAGCTTTTTACCTCTTCCCAACTACTTTCCTCATCATTGGGGAAATTTATATTCTTCCTCAAAATCTAAATTAGAACTAATTCCTTCCAAGGATTTTTGAAGGATTGTGGGGAATAGTTGCCTTATCCATCCTCATGGATTTAGCAAGTGATCTCCAATCTCATTTTTGGTCAACATCCACACTAGTATTTTATTCATTTCCTCAAATTAAATATTAAATTACATTCACAATTTATTTATGCTTTGGGGTCCACTCCCCTTAGGATTAAAGTTCAAATGTCTAACTTTGAAATTCCAACACATAAATTGGGGGTGTTACAGAATGTGAATAGAAATAAAATCGTTTATTCTCCATATTCTCCATAAAGATAGAATCTTAGCTTGCAATTTAAAACAAATAACAATGAAATTACAATTGAAAGTAAAAGTGTACAATTTAGTTCAGAGTGGGGTCTCTAATGAAGGTGAAATCGAAATTCTAAACATTGGGAATGAAAATTATAGAATGTCTCAAAAAAGGCCCAAAAAATTCCCACATCAATCAAGAATGGAGAACAATAGTTTCACGCAGAAGAAACTCGGCCAGTTGAGCTAACAAATTTTGAGAAAGAATGAAGAGAATGTCAATAGATAAAACAGTGAGGTAAAACCATCTTTTCTCAATAAACATAGAATCTCAACTTGCAATTTAAAACAAATAACAATGCAATTACAATCGAAAGTAGAGATATACAATTTAGTTTAGACTGGGGTCTCTAATGATGGTGAAATCGAAATTCTAAACATTGGGAATGAAAATTATAGATTGTCTAAAAGAAACCTTAAAAATTTCCTCATCAATCAAGAAGGGCGAACGATAGTTTCATGCAGAAGAAAATCAGCTAGTTTAGTTAACAAATTTTGAAAAAGAACGAAGAGAATGTCAATAGATAAAACAATGAGGTAGATATAATGCACACTTACCTCGTTATCAAAAATTCTTGAAGTGCCATGGATGGATTGAGGGAAACCGGGTGTAAGGTTTCCAGAATAGAGAAAAATTTCTACAAAATAATGGATAATAATATAATTCAGAAAAAAGATAAATGAAAGCTCGTAGTCGAAATGTAATAGAGATAACTACAAAACCCTAATAAAATTCTAAAGTAGGGAATGCCCAAATTGGTAGTGCATACCTTCAAAATAAACAGTGACCACTGTCAAGGGTTATGAAATCCTGTTAAATCAATATCAAATTGAAATGAAACCTGTGAAGAAACAATGTGCAGACCATAAGTTAATATATAAAATTTAATATCATTGTAAAATTCATAATATTAAAAATATTCAAGGCAACCATGACCGCTTGCATTCTAATTTCCATATTTGTATGACAGATTGTATGAAGCGATAAGGAGCATTCCTGAAGTAATTAGTATGACACGTTGTATCAGTTTTAAATTCGTTACTCTTGTAAATTGAAAAATTTAAAGAAATTGAATGCAAATCAATGGAACCACGACATTGTAGAGGAGAACTTTGAGGTTTCGGTTACATGCTAGAATAAAACATTAGATAAATTGAGAACGTTAGAAAATTTGAACCATGACAAGTTGGAGGAAAACGTTGAGCCGTTAAAAGTTTCATTTATCTTCCTAATTAATGCAATTCAGTGCAACCATGAAACGCTGGAGAAAAAAAAGGTTAAGGGTTAATGTTTGAGTTTCATTTTTCCTCTGACTTATCCTCCCACGAACAAAACTGTTTGAACCCATATCATTCCACTTGTTAATCTTGATAGGTGGCAATTAATAAATGGTATAGTAATTTTTTGATCAATATTTGTAAATTTTTAATTTAAGTATGGTTTAATCATGTGATTTAGATATACAAGTAAGTTAGTGGTGCATATTTGATCCATTGATTTATTAGTGA
This sequence comes from Pinus albicaulis, assembly GCA_034641835.2. Lineage (NCBI taxonomy): Eukaryota > Viridiplantae > Streptophyta > Pinopsida > Pinales > Pinaceae > Pinus > Pinus albicaulis. The sequence goes on along the minus strand of CM076578.1, from coordinate 1,383,624,825 downwards.
CGACAAGAATATGTTGGCATCTCTAAATTTACACCATCTTATCAAAATGATTAAAGTAGCCAATTCCAATAGGGGGGATGCCTTTCAGCGTAATAAAGTCAAATATGTTCTCCTTGTATTATTGATTCAGAAAACTACTCTTTAAATGTATAATGAGAGGATCATCTAACACTTCTTGGGTGCTCAGAATTATATTTTTACTAGAAATGGATTGATCAGGTCTTCGGACTGCAAACGATTAATGGCACAGACGTACAACCAAGTAAGAATTTCAGACCCGGCTACGACTTTCGTTGCTTGCAACCCTTCTTTTAAACTTTAATATATAAAAATTTGATTCAAGCCTATCAAAATCCATGCAAAATTAATGTGAACCCCATATGGATCTTGGATATTCGATGTATGTTCCTTGTTAGTTTATAATAAGATCCATAGTTCCAGATAGATTTTTTACATAGTTAAATACCCCAATATCATATATTTGTATATGTTTCACACCATCCTTTAAAGAATAAAGTGATAAACATTATTGTAATTTTTTTGGTTGATATTTGTGTAGAAATATATATACATCATGTAAATAAGTATGTACACATTATGTAACTATTATGAATGCTAGGATATTGGATGTCCTTTTCTCTAGCTTTCTAATGTTATATCAAGATTCAAGTATATTAATAAGGTGTTTGTTATTGTTAACATTTATAAGCTAGATACATGGATGTCTTTTTGGGAAAGTTTAACGATAATTAAAAGCATAATAATTTTAGTAATAAAATATACTCATTTCATGTTAATTAGAACATATCTGATGTTGGAAAAAAGTGATGTACACCTATTATGGACCTTTTGAATGTTTAAGTCCCAGATAAAATCTCACTCTAGCCTGCTTATATGATATCCTATTCATTCCTTGTGCTAGTGTGGTTCCTTGTTAGATCCCCAATGCCCATATATTTATATATTTTCTCCAGCTATTTTGTAAATTATATCCAAATTTGATCACTTCAAAAGCTGTTTGTTTGCTTAAGAGTTTAGAGGCGTAACAATTCTTGCTCTGATAAGAATTGATAGTATACAATTGAACCTTGTGAGGCACGTAAACAACATGGAAGTTGATGACTCTGGGCTAGCAATGCCTCGTTTCCTAGTCACAACAATATCAAGTGTTGTTATCTTAGAATTCCTCGAGCAAGGACTTCATATCAATACAGATACATCAACAATTTGGAATAGGAGTGATGAGGAGGGAAACTTGAGATCTCAACTTGAGATCAAAATTCCGGTAGTAAACCAAACTTGTATAGATAATCAAGAAAATGAATATATACTTCTTCGTATTCAAACTCTCATGAACATACCCCACCTACCCAATTGTTATATTCTAAATAAGAAGAATATATAAGTCGAGTCAATTAACTAACACAACCATCTACAAATTGGTTCATTTAATATATATAAAAAAAGGTTTAGAACCTATGGCATGTTGACGAATTTCATAGTAGTCAAATTCGGTGAACAAGAAAGTACCCCAAGGATAACATGTGCACTAGTTTTCAAGACTGTCAAGTCAAACCAGTCGACTAGTCCTAAGGAAATAGAAAAGACTCCATCTCCTCCAACAAAAGTGGTATTGAACCACATCCCCCTCTATGAAGGTGACAAGGAAAAAAGATATATTTTTTTGTCTTTGAAAAACTTTGGATTACCAATGATATTGTTGATGAAGATAAATAAATGGCACAAATTGCAGTACCTCTCCAAAAGAGAGCCCTCACATGGTTCCTAAAATTCACAAAAAACAAACCAAAAATTGAAAATGATATGAAGCCTAGCTTCTTTCCTTATTTAAATTGTAATTTTTCAAGTATTTTATCATGAAAAAATTGAAATAAATCAAACAAAGTAAAGCTCACACAATTAGGGAATATAATAAAAGGTTCAAGGACTTGTGAAGTCAAATCTCCTACATCATGGCCCAGGGAGGCAACTCAATTGGTGATCAAAGAAATGTGAAATATATGCAATATGAGAGATCCAAAGTTCAAATCCCCCTAGTTTTGACCTGGTTTACAGAGAGGATGATAGACCGTAGACCCTAGATGTTTAGTAGTTGTTATGTGATAGGAGAGTTATTGGGTTCCTTTGGCATAAAAAAAAAAAATTCCTACATCTTTGATGAATCCCTATTGGTTTAGTGGTATGTTGTTATGTTGGTACAAAAAGTCTGAGGACCTTTTAAAATGCATGAAGTCCAAATATGTAAAGAGGCCATAAAATTGTCTCAACGCATTAATGAGAGAGACGATGAAGGGAAAATTGAATAATTACAACAATATTTGTTGATGTTATCCCTGCAAAAAAATAAACTATGGCGCACTAATTTTAGAATCTAAGGGCACATTAAAGACAATTAACAAGTTTACCAACTTAATGAGAATTGTATCAAGTTCCTATTTTTTTAGAGGTTGCAAAAAATCATGATTTTCATGTCAATTTTGAAAAATATTGATCCAACATCAACCTATTTTTTCTTATACCATATTTTTTTCATATTAATTTTTTTTTTGTATGAAGTATGGACATTTTTTTTTTAAATGTTAGTGATTTTCATGCCGATTTTGAAAAGTGTTCATTCAACATCAACCCCTTTTATTTTTGGGGCTTATTTTTTGCACTTTAAACTTTCTTATGGGTGTGGTCTAACTTATAGACGAAATGGCATTTTCATTGGATTTTGGCCATACAATATCAAGAAAAATCATGTTTTTTTTTTAATTTTTTAAGTACATTATGAATTCATAAATGTATTCAACACTCCCAAAAACCATTTGTTGGAGCGGGATCCCCTGGGGTGAATTTTTAGGTAATTTTGTATAAGTTTTGTTGTATGTGTTGTGCACAAAGAGTCAAAGGCGCTTTGGGGGGCTCAAAGTCGCTTAATCATTGTAATGGGTTTAAAGGGAAAGCCATAAGTCTCAAACCATGGTTTGAGACCATGCTATGTGCACGTCTAGATAGTATAAATATGTAAGGATTGAGTTGAGTAAGGACAATAGCATATTGGATATGAATGTGTTGTTAATGTTTTGATCCAAGTCTGGTTTTTTGGGTAGAAAGGCTCCTTCTAACTGTGTGCATGGAGACCTAAGCTGTGGTGTGTATAGACTCGGCTGGCTGTGGGCACAGAAGGAATGAATGTACTGAATTGATAGGTCTCTCAATAAAGAGGACATGTTTGGAGAAACTAGACTCTTATGTGATTTTTGTATTGATTATCTGTTATTTACTTTAAGATATGAATCTGTTTTGTGTTGCGTATTTACTTTTGTTATTGGTTAATTGTTTCTGTGCACAAATATCAGTTTATTTTATATGAATAGATCTAGATAAATTATACTTACTTATTGTCCGCAAATATATTAAAGTATTCTATGATAATACACAGAAGGGTTTGATCTGTTGACTATGCATGCACGCATCTATTCTATTTTCTGCACTAAGTCTCTTTAGGGCCATGACGTAAAAAAAAACGCTCGGGGGTGCAAAAACCTTGTTCCAACACCCCCCCATACTGCTTCGAGTGATACCTTGATCTGTGTAGTCTAATCATTGTTGAAAGCCCAAGTAGTTGGGTGGTTTTTTTGGTTGCGCGATAACTCTGAACTTGGGTCAGGACCCCTCAAGCCAAAAAATGGTTCTGTTGTTGGGACCAAGATAATTTTGAGGAAGATTTGATGTTTTCGAATCTAAGATACAATATTGGATTGATAACAATATACTTTAATTTGTGTTCCAAGAAAACAGAATTTCTAAATTGTTTGTCGAAGATTGGACACAAAAGTATATCTATACAGAAGTCCATGAATTTTTTTTTTCTTCCTTTGTGCCGAAGTTGCACAACTGGTTATCTTGACTCTCTAAATTATAGACCTACACAAAGGACAACACAGTCACTCAGTGGACCCCAGAGTTGGTACATCAATTAGAGAATGCTAACACCAATATCACTTGTGCAATAGATCATTGGATCGATTGTGTTCTGGGAGGTTTTTTTTACTGAGTTTGGTATTGATCAATTTGTATCTTATTATGAAGTTTAATGAAGGTTTTTCAAGGGTGTTAGAGGTATCTTGTTGTGCTATATGAATCTGTGGATTAAATTATATCGTGTGAACAGGGTACTCTGTGCAGTCATATTGAGTGAATGTCCCATAGAGGCCCAACTATGCGCAGTGGAAGAACTTAGAACATAGATCTAGAAGAAGGTTTTCTTTACATTCCTCTCAAAGGTAAATCTGACAGTGACGAAGAATCAAAACGTAGTAGCTCTAGTGAATCCATGCACGCTGAAGAAGAAGTATTGAAAGATCATAATAGTCTTGTGTCGTTGGCCATAGTTCAGATCGCATCCATTCCACTTCCAAACTCACCTCAGTCTAAGCTATCCACTCCACCTCCACCTCCACCACCAGGCACTAAGATAGCCTCCTCCATGAAGTTAATTAATTTATTTGGTATTGGGAATGAATATACAGACCAATTCTGGTTTTTTACTGACGATTTGCGGAAAATGCACTAGGTTAATAATGACGATGTTAAGAAAGCGCAACTAACCACTAATTTTAAATACTGCACACTGTATTGCTACGTAATATATGTAGCAATGAATCCTAATGCAACTATTGATAATCTAAAGGCTACACTAAAAAATTATTTCAAGAAGCTGAAATCATTTGAGCAATGTGTATTTGAGTTGAAGGATATTCCCCAAGAACTGAACAAATATTTATGGGATGAAGATCAAAGGTTGAAGCACACTATGAGAGATGGAGGATTCACTATTCATAATACCCAACACAAATATTGGTTAATTTCCATGCTAGTACCACAACTCTGCCAGCCCCTAAGTCAAAAAAATATTTCCATGCAATTTGAAGTTGTGGATATTGCAATGAAGCTAGAGGCTTCACTAGTACCCACTGCATAGATCGATACTCAGTAAATCCAAAGCTAGTTGTATTCAACGCACTTATAAATACATATTCTACATAAGGATAACGGAAAGGAGGCATATGCAGATGTATCGTGTATACGCTACAAATTTGTTGGGCATCATAAGGATTAATGCTCTGTATTCAATGATTATCTGCAAGCTGGAGGACCAAGCACACTGAAGAGCATGAATGGAAGAAGAGGGACTCACACATTATGGTGCACAATTTTTCAAGCTATGGGTATGCACACAAGAGACTTTTGTCTGAGGATTGGAAAATATATGCCTGAGCTTCGATATGATGATTGACCTCGATAGAATGAATGTTGAACCTACCTCACCAACATCAACGTCTGGGTGTGGTGTATTTCAAGCTAGATGAAAAGGAAGAGGAGGAGGATCTAGTCAAGGAAGTAGACAACTCATCTGCTACAATTATGGAGATGTGAGTCATTATGAATGCGATTATCCAAATCCAACATGACAGTCTTGTAGGTAATGTAGAAAATTTAATCATGTTATTGAATATTTTCTTATTTGTATTGCAAACATGCAGGAAAAAAAACGTAAACTCCTACTCAAAACTTTCAGATGGTAAGACTGGAGCTGCGCGAAGAAGAACCGAGTGTGAATGTTTTCACTAGGAGTGGTTCAGACACTATTGAATACAAAGGGAAGAAGCGTGAGACTGATCTATGGATCTTAAAATAACTTGAAAATAAGGAAGGATTCAACTTACAGTGCGAAAAAGAAACCTTTTAGAAGAGAAAAAGGGTTTTGGAGAAGCGGGCGGATCAACATAAAGTAAACCTATGGATGTGGTTGGAGTAGATGAAGAGACAAAGCCCTTCCTATAGGCTTGTATGAAATTATTGTGCAATAAGAAGGTAGCTGAGAACCTACAAGCATTGATCGACAACTGCAGAGAGAAATAAAATCCCTGAATGGAGCATAAGGTTGTTAATAAGATCTATAAGAATATATTAAGAATTGGATAGGAGATGTCCTTGACTACTCAGATTGGTGCATATGAGATGGATCAGGTCATTCTAGATCTAGGATCCGATGCAAATGTTTTACCAGAACATACTTGGCAACGAATGGGAGAAACTAAGTTGGAATGTTCTACTATCCAGCTATGCATGGAAAATCAACAAAATGTCATCCCAATAGGATGGCTCTTGCAGGTAGTAGTAGATATTGAAGGGGTAAAGGAACTCACATACTTCAAGGTTATACATATTGTGGAAGATACTAACCCCTATCCTACACTTTTGGGTTTATATTTGGCTATTGATATGGATGGCATCATAAATCTTATGCGCATAAGTATGGTGTTTGAGAATAATGGAACCAGAGTTGTGGCTCCCCTAAATCCTGAGGAATGTGAAAGATATACAGAGATAGTGCGTGTAGATGATGATGTCGATCATATCTATAAGTTAACTGCATCAGACAAATATTGGATCAATTCACTCTCTGATGGAAGACTCAAATAGGATAAGGATAGTTCATGCTTCTCAGATTCAGATGAGGAACTAGAGAACTGGCAGAACTGGCTACATGAAGTATCTGAAATGTGTTTCAATTGGGTGATAAGAGCTCTTTGGTACATATCCGTAGAGGTATGAGAATTTCCTTATTATGATGGTTGGAATAATGTTAAAATTTTCTTAGGATAATTTGAAAAATAAGTTCCAGAAGCACAAACATTCCATGCACTTGATATAGTATTGTGCTCAACCCCAGCACGCTCATAGGAGAGACACAACAGAAACTTGGGTAACTTGGAAGAATGTACTTGCATGATGCATCTCCGATTTGAGATTCCAAATACCATAATAAAAGAGACCTATTCCAAAAAAATTCATACGCGCAAAAAATTGGCTAAATGGATTGAAGCATGGGGCATAGAGCCGAGACCAAAATGGGTGCATATATTCATCCGCACTTTGGGGAAAGTACCTACGGATTGGTGCTTGGAAACTAAGATGTGACAAGGAACCAATGAATGGACTGTGGTGACAAAAATTTTTATCTCTACCTTTAGTTTTGAAAGTGTGTTCGAATGATTGGGAAAAACACTACAGGATATTCGGGAGGTCATCTTTGACACTGCAAAACCGAAGGTGGAGCACACCTTGCCAACATGGGATCTGCAGATGAAGGAAATTTTTAATTGCTAAAATTTATGAGTTGAAGATAACGAGGAAGATCCAAGGAATATTACGATCCCTGAATCTAAAGGAAAACACACAATTTCTGAACCTACAATTGATCGCTAGATGTAACTAAGCCTCTGAAGGTTTGAAAAGTGAACATTGGCTCAGAAGAAAAGCCAAAATTATCAAATATTGGAGATTACTGGGATGATGATGTGGTGGGAAAGGTTGTTGGTATGTTGATTGACTATCAGGACTTGTCCCCTACAAAATTTTCTAATATAAAGGGGGTAATAGGACATCTCGGGGTGATGAAGAGCACCTTGAAACCATATGTGTGAGCTATGAAGAAGTGCCTGTATAGGTTGAATCCTAAATATAAGAAGAAAATAAAAGAAGAATTGGAGAAAACGGTTGTTGTAGGAATCATAGAAATAGTGGAGGAATCCGATTGGGTGAGTACTATGCTAGTGCAAGATAAGAAAACCAAAGGAGAAATAAGGATTTGTGTGGATCTGCACAAGTAGAATTATTCTTGCATACATGACCCATTCCTGACCCCATTATTTGACGAGATCCTGAAAAATTTAAAAGGATAGGAGGCCTATTCATCTACATGTGGTTTCTCATGATATCACCACATCATAATCGTGCCGGAAGGCAGAATCAAGACAACCTTTGTGACAAAATGGGGATCCTTTCAGTATACAATCATGTCGTTTGGTCTGAAGAATGTGCCAGCTATATTCTCCTGTGTGGCAATATTTTTGTTCAAGGAATACATCCATAAGTTCTTAGAAGTCTATGTTGATAACTATATTGTCTTTGGATTATTGAAGAAGCATGAATCGATTCTGCGCCTAACGCTGGATAGTTGTCGAAAGTATGAGATCTCACTTAATCTGAAAAATTGTATATTCAGTATGCCATTCAGGATCTTGTTGGGCCATATTGTTTTTCAGCAAGTATTTGTGGTGGACCTAGCCAAGATCGTTGTTATTGTTAACTTGGAAGTTCCTGTAAATGTCGAACATCTACGCTCAATTTTGGGGCATACAGGGTATTACCGGAAGTTCATTCAAGATTCCACGTTGATCACTGTGCCCATGGAGAAGCTGATAAAGAAGGACGCATCATTTTTTTGGGATGAAGACTGCCAAAAGTGCTTTGAATTACTTCAGGAGAAGATGGTCACTGCACCCATATTGGTCAAAGGTATTCCATGTACACATCCATGCCTCTTGCATTGCATTGGGAGTTATATTAGCATAGCTAGGAGCTTAGGAGATTAACCACCCTATTGCATTTGCAAGTAGGAAATTATCAAGCACGGAACGTAACTATTCAACTACGGAAAGGGAAGGATTGGTTATGGTGTACACACTGTAGAAATTCTGCCACTCTCTATTGGGAGGTCACTTTAATATGTTTACTGGCCATTATGCTCTGAAGTACCTTGTCAATAAGCCCGTGTTGGGGTGGAACATATACATATGATTGATGTTATTTCAGGAGTATGAATTTGAAGTAGTTGTGAAACTTGGGAGACTGAATGTTGGGACAAACCATCTTTCGTGCATTTAAAGTGAAGAAGAGTCAACTAGCTTGGAATATGGCTTACCAGATGCGTAGCTATTTTCCATAAACGTAGTGGATGATCATTTTCCAGATATTATTCATCTCTTGATCATTGGAAGTGTGCCCATAGATTATATGCTACAACAAAATAAAGATTTGGTCGCACACGCATCTGACTTTACTCTAATTTCTAGTCATTTGTACAAAATGGGTGTAGATGAAGTTCTACAGATGTATGTGTTGGAATTTGAAAGATGATATATCTTATCTGAGGCTCATGGAGGGATTATCGGAGCTCATTATGCAGGGAAACCAACTATGCAAAGTATTTTATGAGCTGGTTTATGGTGGCCCATGGTGCAGATTGATGTACATATATATTGTCGCACTTGTGATGTATGCCAAAGGATGGGGAAACCTTCGCGTAGAGATTAGATGTCGTTGCACCCACAAATGGAATTGCAATATTTTGACAAATGGGCCATTGATTTTGTCGAACCCATTGACCCTCCACGAAAGAAGACAAGTGCACATTATATAATCACTACGACAATATATGTGACCAGATGGGCTAAGGCTGAGCCTGTGAAGGATTTTAGTGTAGACACAACTGTGTAATTAATTTTGAGAACATATTGACTCAGTATGGGTGACCTATGATTTTGATGAGTGATCGAGGTACAGACTTTGTCAATTAAACTATTGAAGCTCTGACCAAAGAATTCTAGATTCATCACCAAAAGAGTACTCCATATCACCCACAGGAAAAACGTTGCAATGGAAGCTTTTAATAAGAAATTAGAGACTTTGATCACTAATATTTGCAATACTAATCAAAATTATTGGGATGTGCGCATACCTGCGGTTATTTGGGCATATAGAACAACATGCAAGAAGTTGACATGCAAGACACCGTTTAGGGTGGTGTATGGGCATGGAGTTGTTATGCCAATGGAGTACATTGTTCCAAGTTTGTGCATTGTAGTGTTCAATAATATGGTAGAGCAGGATATTATGGAATAATGATTGTCACAATTGGTCGCACTAGAAGAGGATTGAACCATTGCAGGTTTCCATCAACATATGCAAAAGACGCATGCAAAGGCTTGGCATGAAAGGCAGATTAGACATAAGGTATTTAAGGAAGAGGATTTGGTTTTATTGTATGGCAAAAAGTTTTTGTGCCACCCAGGGAAGTTCAAAATGCATTGGCTTAGCCCATATATTTTCAAGGAAATTAGAGATGGAGGTGCGGTGTGCCTAGCCACATTAAGCTGAGAAAACCTTCCTCGGTATGTAACTGGAAGTCGATTGAAACCATGTAGGGATGACCCTCTCCCCACACACCAAATGACTATATGGCCAGAAATATGGATCTATGCAACAAGGATGACGGATGCAAGCTTCGGCGAAGGAAGCCCCATAGCTCTCACAAAATCTTGATGGAACCCTCAAAAGTCTCCAAAAAACCCAATGAAGCATCAATTTGGCAGATAAGGGGCCGATGACAACAAAATTGGTTGATGAAGTGCAAAGTGCTATTGCACAGAGTGTTGAATTCATATTGCCACTCCAGAGCTCTATCGAAGCAGTGAAGGCGAAGTTGAAGGTAACCATCCCACAGTGACTCGGAATGAGTCAAGTGTTTGTGTTGGTGTCATGTTGGAGTGGGGTCCCCTGGGGTGAATTTTTGGGTAATTTTGTATAAATTTTGTTGTACGCGTTGCGCGCAAAGAGTCAAATGGGCTTTGGGGAAAGTCAAAGCCCCTTAATCATTGTAATGGGTTTAAAGGGAAAACCATGATTCTCAAACCATGGTTTAATACCATGGTATATGCGCATCTATATAGTACAAATATGTAAGGATTGAATCGAGTAAGGAAAATAATATATCATCTATGAATGTGTTGTTAATGTTTTGATATAAGTCTGGGTTTTTGGGTATAAATTCTCTAGCTAGCTGTGTGCGCGGAGACCTAAGTCGTGGCTGTGTGTGGACTCTACGGGTTGTGTGCGCAGAAGGAATGAATGTACTGAATTGATAGGTCCCTTAATAAAGAAGATAGTTTTGGCGAACCTGGACTCTTATGTGATTACAGTATTGATTATATATTATTTTATTTAAGATCTTAATTTGTTTTATGTTATGTATTTATTTCTGTTATTGGTTAATTTCTTCTCTGCGTGAGTATCAGTTGACGTTAGATGAATATATCTGGATAAAGTATAATTAATTATTGTGCGCAAATATGTTAAATTATTCTCTAATAATTTGTGGAAGGGTTTTATTTTTTGACTATGCATGCATGCACCTATTATATTATCTACACTAAGTCTGTTTAGGGCCACTACATCAAAAATCTCCCTCAGGGTGCAGAAACCTGGTTCCAACACCCCTCGATACTGCTTCAAGTGAGACTTTGATCTCCGCAAGAATATCATTGCCAAAAGGGACAATATTTGGAGTGTTTTGTTGGTTATGTGATAACTCCAATCCTGGGTCAGGACCCCTCAAGCCAACACCCTTTGGGCACTCAAATTCTACAGATTAAACAACTTAAACTCAAGTTTTCAAAAATATATGTTATATTTTGATTAAAATTAAGCAAACAAATGCTCTGAATAAAACAGCTAATTTTTTCTATAATTTTGACCATGTATTTCTTATGTATAAAGCATGGATACAATTTTTAAAATATTGGTGATTTTCGTGCTAATTATGAAAACTTTTATGCAAAATCAACCTTTTTTTTAGGGGCATATTTTTGAAACTTTTAATTTTCTTGTCTTAAGTATGCACATTTTTTATTAAATGGTTTTTATTCAAACACTTTTCAATTTTTCTTCTTCTTCCTTTCTTTTTTCTTCCTCTGTTTGTTTTTTAAAGGTTTTGCAACTTTGCATTTTTTTTTTTTTGCAATGTTTTTTTGTAATGAAATTTCCAATCTTTTTGCAAAGTTTTAAAATATAATAAAATTAACATTTTGAAATTAGCAGTTTTTATATATATTTATGTATCGTTTAAAAAAAATCATTACACATAAATTAATCGTCAGTAAAAAAATAATTATTTTAAACAATTGACAAAGACATACACATTTTGTATATAATATGATTAAAAAAAGTACACATAGTCATTTTCACTAAAAAAATGTCAAATGAATGATTTTTATGGAGAAGTTTGAAAACCAAGTTGAAAAAATAATAATTTTTATGAATATTTTGTCCAAATATGATAATGTTTGGAGTTTTTTTTTTTTCAAATTTAGTGATTTACATAAAATTTATAGTGAAAAAACAAAAAAAAGTTGAAAAACGAAAAAAAAAATGTTTAGGATACAAATTTTAAATAAAAAGAAAAAAGAGACAAACAAAAGGTATTTTTAGAAAAATAAAAATTTTAAAAGAAAAGAAAAGAAAAAATCCAAAAATATTTTTCAAAGAATAGGGAGAGAAAATGAAAGAAAAATTTACAATGTTATAAACCAGTTAAAATCAAAATTTACTAAAAAGATAAAATGGAGTAAGAAATTAAAATTGTAATAAATAATGATCATTTTGAACAAATTGAAAAAAAAACATAGAAAACGAAAGTATATATATAAATTTAAAAAATTAAAAATATTAAAAAAAATTAATAAAAAAAAAACATTAAGAAAAAAATCATTAAAAAAAATTAAAAAAAACATAAAACAAATATTTAATTTTTTTGGTGCATATCGATTGGGGGATCGAGCACCCATTTTTCGCAGGTACGAAAGGGCCATGGGAAAGGAGGCTAGAGAAGTGTGTCACTACATTTGCATTTCCCGTGGGCCTTTGGCGACTGGGAGGGGTAGCCCCATCAATTCCCAGAATTCACGACCCACCAACATAGTGTTGTGTGGTAAGTTCATGATTCTGGGAATTGATGGTGTCACCCCACTCCAACGAAAATGTGCCAGGAATAGGGCGGCTAGAGAAACCACCTCTACAGAATCCCTACATGTTGACCTTTGGTGCCGGCGAGGGGCGGGACCTCGAGTCACTCCAGCCGCCCTTTCCCATGGCCCTTTGGCTCTTGGGTAGGCAGCACCATCTATTCCTAGAATCAATGACCCACCAACATAGTGTTGTGTGGCAAGTTGTCAATTTTGGAAATCGACGAGGCCACCTCAGCCGACAAAAAATTGTTAGGGGCGAGGGTAGCTGGAGCAATCGTCACTCCAACAGTCCTACCCATAACCCTTTGACACTGGGGTAGGGTGAGGCCTCAATCCCTCAAAATGTTTTTAATATTTTCTTAATTTTATTTATTTATTTTTAATTTGAATTTTATAATTATTTGATTTGTTGTTTTTAATTTTATGTGTTATAATTTTTTTTTTAATCGTGTTTTTTCAATGAGAATTTTTTTTTTATATAATTGTTATTTTTTTTTAATTTCTTAAATCTTATTTTTTTATGGGTTACTCTTTGTTTTTCTTTTTTATGCTCAAGTTTTTTTCCATTTTTTTGTCTTTGAATTTTTTTATTTTTGGTTTTATTTTTCTAATTCTTATATTTTTAAATTTTTTTCTTTTTCTTTTATTACTTTTATAACATTTTTTTTTTTCAATTTTTTTCTTATTTATTTATTTATTTGAATTTTTTATTTGTTGTGGGTGTTGTTTCGATTCTCGAATAGCAATCCAAACTAAGAACATGTTAATTTGATAGTTCATTTTAAATTTTTTGCTACAATGGATCAGGTCCAACCCACTGTTTGTCAATTTCGTTGCAATGGGTCAAGTTTCCCTCCATCGTGTTCCAATTTCGTGGTTTATTTTTAAATTTTCATTACAATTTGACAACTTCTATTAGGCTAAGATTTATTTTTTGTAACAGAATGGGATATTTTATATTGTATTCCAAAAGGGAACCATAGCTTCCAAGTGAAAAAGTGTTGATGGGAACAAAATGGAGGAAGGAAGCAATGATCTTGATGCATTTTTGTCATCAAATTCCTTTACATCAGGACAAACTGGACCTCCTACAACAATCAACTTGTAGATCCGAAAATATTGCTGAGGTAAAAGGATAAATTTATATTTCATTGCTACTAAAGGCTAAGAACTCGAATAAAGCTTTTCCTGATAACTAAAGACAGCACGTTGGAAATTGGAATATATATGAAACTTTTAAAACTGGAACTAGAACTAGAAATGGAAGTAGAAGTGACTGGAAATATGAAAATGAGAACAAAAATGATTGTAGTAGAATACGGTTGATCGAGTGAGAGGATATTCAGTCATTTTTTATTTACAGTCCTTTCATCCTAAGGCAATTTTCTGTTGTTGCGATCCATCGTATTCGAGCTATCTCCAGATATTTTGGTGATTATGTCACGGAGAAAATTTATTGTGTTCTCAAGATGAGCACAGGTGTTGCTCCAATTCTCAAAATCCCACTTGTATTTGTTGAGTCTTTGATAAATAATAGCATGCTCATATCGATATGTATCCATGAAATAAATGTGAAGATATTTAACATGATCAATCTTGGTTTATTCAACTTTGCAATGAAGGCATGGATTGGATTGGGGGAAACCATGAGGGAGAGAGGATAATAAAAAATGGGGAGGGAACTTGGGAAAAATAAGATGAAGGGGAGTGGGGAGAGCCCAGGGGAGGAGGCCAATAAAAAGGAGATGAGGGGAGGATGAAGGAAGAAAAGGATAATAAGGGAGGGAGATTAAGGGTAAGAAAGAATGAGGGACGGCTGAAAATTAGGGGGAAGGAGATTAAGGGAGGATATGGAGATCTTCCTGGAGCAGAGAGAAGAGGAAAAATACGATAGCCTTGGGATAATGGATAAGAAAAGATCCAAAAGGTGCAGAGGATGAGAGAAGAAAATCTGGAGCATGAGGCAAGTACTAAGGGATGATTTGAATGAGATGACATTCTCAACTTTGGATTCACCCCGAGTTTTGCTTACTTATTTGTTTTCATAATCATCCGCAATTTATTATTTTCTCTTAAAATGTGATAGAAGGAAGTCGAGCCCAGATTTTCCAGATTAACCTGAATGTGAAGGATGATTTTCCTAAGGTCTAAATTCTTTGGAGCAGTATTTCTTGACATTTTTTGTATGATGATGGAAGAATAACTGAAGATGATTGGATTCCTCATATTTTTGTTTTAATATTTGAGAGCCCACTAAAAAACCATAGCATTCAGCTTTCTTATTTGACTCTTTTTTGAGACCCCATTCAAATGGAGTAATTTTTTTATGATTTTGATCCATTATAAAACCTCCTACACCAGTAATGCCCAGTTTTGATTTCGATTCACCATCAAAAAAAAGGCATGGTCTCTTAATGGTGTTGATCAAAAGTAGAAATTATTTTTCTTTTAGTCAAATTTTCTAGATTATGGGATTGATTTGACCTTTCCTATGAAGAACTCGAGGAATTTTTTCTCCTGTAGCTAGTTTTATTCATGTTCTTTCTTCTTGTTGGAGAATTAAGGTATCCATATTTTTAATTCTTTTGGAAAACAAAAATTCTGCTGCAAGGGTCCATGTATTCGTGAGAATTTTCCTTATATCAAGCTTGATTTCTTGGAATATTTGATTATTTATGGAAATCCATATGTGCCAGAGTAAGAAGGAAGGTAAACTGATCCAGAAATCTTGATAGTATTCTTGTTTTTGAAGGAATAACGTAAAATACTTTTCCATTTTATGTAGAAATTAGAAATTTTGAGATTGAAGTTTATATCTGTTTTGAGCGGACCGACAAGCAAAGTCCAACAATATTTTAGAAATTTGCAACCAATTAATAAATGGTTCATGGTTTCTTCTTATTCCTTGCACATGGGGCACCTAGAAGGGCATATAATACCTCTTTTTTTAAACTATATGTTGTTAGTATCATTCCCTTTAACAACGTCCACATGAATATCTTGATTTTTAGAGGGCTTTCAATCTTCCAGAATGATTTTCACAAGGGCCAAGTCTAGATGTCTTAATTGTTCCATTATTCTTGTAGCTTTGAGTAACCTATTTTGACACTGTAATGGAAAGTTGTGGGATTCCACCTGAAAGAGTCCTTTTGTCCAAATTTGAGGGGTGGGGGCACCTCTTAAAAGGCCTAGAAAGGATTCTGAATAAGGGTTGAGGTATGGAGAGAATGTTGGTGTTTTCCATCCCATCCATAAACCTTTAGATCGATTCCATTTGAAATTCTAATTTAAATATAAGATTCCTTTATTGCTCATTCATTCCAACAAGGGTTTTTTTTCTTGGTTATCCAATATGGGAGGCTAGTACATAATACTATCCCTCAAAATATGAACTTCATGGCCTCATTTTGAAATTAGGAGGTGTTTTCAATGATGACCAGGAGGGATTTTCTTTATAATTTATATACTTAGCTTCTAGAATTTGTTTCCACCAAATTGAGTCTCTTGTACTTAGTCTCAGAATTATTTTTGCACCAAGGGCCAAATTCATCAACCCTAGGAGTCTGATTGATATCACTACTTTATCATATGGAGAGGTGACTTGATTCTATCTTACTAAATTGAATTTTTCTTTTTAATTTTTACCTCCCTACGTTAGGAATCCTATGATGATGAATTTTATTTGTTTATGAACATTAGCTAGGGCCTGGACAATAAAATGGATAAGTTGGGAGGGATGAAAGTGCAACCCTAATGAGGGTGACCCTACCAGTAAGGTTGAGCCAAATAATACCCAAATCAAGCAATTTATTTTTCATTTTTTCTAATGATTTGTTCCAAATTTCTTATTTCATGGCTTCTTTCACTTTTGACAATCCCAAGTACTTGAAATGATTCCAGTTTACTTAAAATGGTACATTAAAATTTTGATAAATCCGATGTAGTGTCATGAATGGTGCATTCCGTCCATATATATTACTTTTTAGATGATTTATGAGACATCCTGAGACATATAATAATTTATCCATAATGGTTTTGAATCTACGGAAAACAATACAAGAGGTGCCCCCAAGGAACAAGGCGTCATCTACAAAGAGTGAATGGTTAATGCTTTTCATGCCATTTTTGAAGGAAATGTCTGTGATAGAACCAATTCTTCTACAATATTCTAAGTTTATACTGAGGGATTCAACCATTATAATATATATAAAGGGGGAGAGTGGACATCCTTGTCTCAACCCTCTAGAACTTTGAAAAAAGAGACTTGGTATTCCATTGATGAGAGGGGAAATCCGTGGCCCTTTGATTTGATCTTTGATGAGATCTATAAGGTCATTGGAAAAACTAAATTTTCTTACCACCAATGTGAGAAAGGATAGATTAACTCTATCAAATGTATTGGAAGTCTAATTTTAAGATAAACCCTTTCTCTCTTTTGAGTAAAAGTGAATGTAGAGGTTCTTTCACAACAAGAATAATTCCATTTATTTGTCTTCCAGGAATGAAACCTCCCTAATTTTTAAAAAATAATCTATGAATAAAAGGATTTATCCTATTGGCTAAAATTTTTGTGATAATTTTATAGGAGGGGTTACAGAGGGAGATAGGATGACAACGTTGAAAAGAGGTTGTCTTCAGCTCCTTTGGGATTAAGGCCAGATATGTGGAGTTGGTGAAACCTCTAGTATTTCTTTTCTTGAATCCACATCTAACCATTTTTAACAAATATTTTTAATAATCATCCAAAAATATCTATAGAAAGAGAAATAAAACCCATCAGAACCTAGGGCCTTTTCAGGTTGAAACAACCATATGACATTCATGAGGTCTTATTTATCAAATTCTTTCATCATTTCTGTATTTTCTTCTTCGAAGACCTTGTTGGGGATGTGTTTTATGAAGCCTTCACATTTTGGAGTTTTCAATTCTTATAACAAGATATTTTATAATACTAATATGCTTCCTTTTTTAAATCTTCTTATCCCCTAACTTCTCTTTCTTCTGCTCCATCTATTGATTATATGTGATTTTTGATGTTTTTTATCTTAGTGGTATTGTGGAAGAAAGTGGTATTCCGATCACCTGCTTTAATACAAAGATTTATAGATTTGAGTCTCTAGGTTTCTTCCTCTGCTATATTTTTTTTGTAGATATCACAATGGAGAGCTTTCTCTTTCAATTTGTTTTCTTTTGTTTGCTGCCCTTCTTCCATTTTTCTTGTAAATTTTCTAATTGTTCCTATAATTCTATCTTTTTCCTTAAGGTTCTTTGTAGTGTTTTCTTCCCCATTTCTTTAGAGAGTTTGTTACATTTCGAATCTTTGTTTCCCATATGAAGCCTGGGGAATTGTTAATACTTTGTTTCCATATCCCTGCAATTAGATTTTTCTCCTCCTCTTGGTTGCTCCAGAGGGGGTTGTACATGAATGGGAGAGGTCCCAAATTTTCTCCCTCCACTAAATTTAATGCAATTGGTTTTTGATCTGAGGTAGCTGATGGGATAATTTTTGAGAAAATTGAGTTTAATTCTGTTGTGACACAATTTTGAAGAAGAAAATTGTCAATGTGTTTTTAATATTTCCAACACCAATCCTTTTGATGCTCCATGTGTATTTCCCATTTTTTGGGATTATTTACATTAAATTATTTTCCTATATAATGTTTTCTAGTTTTCTTCTAAATGGATCAGCCAGGAAACACCCACCTTTTTCTTCATTTTCATTGAGGACGAGATTTAGATCCCCACCAATAATTATGTGATGACATGGGGCTGTAATTAGGTTTTCTGATAATAAATTTCAGCACTTCTCTTTATCTCTATAATTTTTTGGAGCAGAAATATTAAAAAGGTTGATTTTCATTCCCGGGATTTCATTTCACGGGTCAACTTGTTAGTGTCAGTCTAGTCATACTACCATCAGTGATCAAAATTTCTCTTTTTCATTTGCAAATTAGGAGTCCCATACCAATAAATTTCACCATTCCGTTAGGTCATGGATTCATTGATGGTAGTGATTTTTCATCAGTTTTCCCTCATGTGAAACTTGTTGATTCTCCTCTCTATGGTTTTTAGTCATGAGCTACTTTCACTTTGTGAGTCATGTTAGTAGGTAATAGGATGGATCTCATTAGGTTCTAGGATCTCACCATGCTCAAATTAATGAGTCAAGTGTCAATAAATATCAACGAAGTCATGAGGAAGTCAATAAACTCAAAGTCACATCACCTTGGAAGATCAAAGAAATGTTTTATTCAGCTTGATGTAATTTTTACCTCAAAACCATGTTTTGAGGTGAAAACATGATACTTTTCCTTTATTATCATTTATTATGTAATTTTATGTCATCATATGTAATAAGTCACACTTTAGAAGCTGTTATCTCCACAAAGTCATCACCCCGCCTTTCAGATAAATTTTCCATAGAATTTCCAGTATCAAATCATGTTCTAAGTATGGTCAGCAAAAGGAGCCCGAAAAGAGATTTCCAATGGTATATTACACTCTCAAAACTGACTTCTGAATTGAAATTTATGCCTATGTGAATAAGGTCACCTATAACCTAAACCCTCCCCTTTTCCCATTTCCCTCCTACACTTTATTTCATAAAAAAATTTAATGTTTCCTTTATAAAACACCTTTTTCCCCATCCGATGGAAAAATCACATTATTAAATCTTTTAATACATAAATCTGATGCAATTAAACCACTTCTCCTCACTCCCTTGAAAATTTATAATAAAATGAAAGTTTCATATTATAAATACCCCCCTCCAGTCGTAATCGCAATTTAACTAACCACTTCCCCTCCATACCTTTTAACTTTATAATAAATTTAAAATGTATTACAAATCCTCTCTGCCGGTCCAAGACATTCCCTTCCCTTTCCATCGCATCTAAACGCTTAAAATATATGCCCCGATTGGCCCTCCTATTCACAAAAACTCTGATGTGATTGAGAGCTCCCAATTGTATGTCTCTGATGAAATCCTGTTTGATTACATCCTGACCGTCGATCAGATCCACGATCTGACGGCCTATATTCAATCAATGCTCTTCGATTGAGTCCCTCTCGATGGAAAACTTCCGATTGCTCCTGTGCCATCGATCTACCCCCTCCGATCGGACGACCTACAGTTCGTTGCCCCATCGCAATCGGCGATTTCATATATAACTTTCCTTCCGCCCTCCTTCGATCTCCAATGCCTATGGACCTACGGGTCCCACCACATAATACTTCTGCCCCACTCATAATAAATTGGCCCTTCCCTTTGTAAAAATAAAATGTTATTTTATTTCGTTTTACCAAAGGCTTTCCTCTTCATTGCCTATTCCCAATCGCATCGAGGAAACCGTGTCATGTAATACACTTGGCCCCATTCCCAAGCCTGATTCCAATTGTGATTATATCTCCCAGTCCCACCTGGATCCCTTCCCCTTTTTAAGTGAAATTTGGTTCTTTGCTATTGTAAAAAGTGGAAAATCATTTCCATGTGTTTTTAAAAGGATTTCTCCGCTATTTTATTATGTTGCCCCATCGGACCTTTCCAAATCGCATCAGAGTTTTTTTATATGCCTCTTCCCAAATATATCCATACCTTCCAATCCTGATTGTGATTACACCATCACAACATGAATTTTTTAAATGTTTTATTATCTATTATATCCCCTCTTCCCGTTGATTCCAATTCTGATTGTGATTGTGGACCCCACCTCCTTTCCTTTTGCTCCTTCCGTTCAAAATTGGTTTCTCCCTTCCCTAAAGGCATAATTTCATTTTATTTCATTTCAAAAACATTTCATTAGATGTCAGTTTTCTTCAAAGAAAATGGAAAGAAATATTCAAAGGCCAAGACTTACAATGAGACTGATATTTCTACAATAGCAGGAAAATAGGATATGCTCTTCAAATTGCTTAATTTTTATTCAACACCATAACAATGAATCTGCCAAAGTGGTCAAATATAATGGTGCTCCTTATTTTAGGAAAATTGTTGGTTCTCTTTTCTATCTTCAGATTTCAGTTCTGAGTTGTTAAAAATAGCTCCCTTTTTCTCTAGATCTAGGTTCCCACATTTCAGCCTATTTAATGTAATTGAAAATCATTTGTAAAGCAGTATGTAACTCAGAAGTAGGGAATAGTGTGGAAATCAAGGAGAACTCTATGCGCTCCACTGTAACAGTTATGGATAGGGAATTAATGAGAGATGCAGTTTTGATTTGTGGGATCCATGTGGTATGAAATTTAGCTTTTGTTCTCTCCTTTGTATTCATATTTAAATTTTTATGTGTACCATTTATTCATAGACAACTCTATTTGAATGTTTTCAAGATGGAAAGCTAGAATCCATTTTAATGCTCTTCCTTGGGAAATCATTCAATATTCTGTGTTTTTCTTCTGTTTGAAAAGGATCCATCTCCCATGCCCTTTTCAACTCCTCACCAGTCTTTCCATCCCATCCTTATTTAAACTTTATTGCTGAAATTTCCTGCCTACCTTGCCCCATGAAATACCCTGTATCCTGATTTAATTCCCCGGTTTCAAACTGTCCCATTTGTCTCACACATCCCTGAAAAATTCATTCATTTCATTTAATTATTTCCCATCATTATACCTAGCCTAATATCATTTTCATTATTATACTTTGTTGAAAATAATTTTATGGAGAGGGCCCTCCCTTGACCTTGTAGGGCTAGCTACAAGGCTGAGTGTGGTTTAGATGTTACCCTAATTTTCCTTTTTAGCCTGAGGTCTAGATCGTGTGCTAACATTTCTGGTGACCATACTGGGGAACGCATCTAACTGTCTTTGAAATTTTGAATCTGTTATTTTGTTTTGAGGAAGGTCATAGTCATGGCCCTGCAAATGAGAGAGTATTGAAAACCTTTGTCTTAAGGTTAAACTCAGGTATATTGAAATGCAACGATTCCTTATAAATTTTTGTTGTCAAAGTAAAAGGCTTAATTCTGCTTACGGTCGAGTAATATCAGTGGGACCTAGCCGTGAGTTAACATGAGGAGTTAAAGTGCCAAACCATAGTTAAAGCACAGTTTACTTACCACAAGCGAGTTTCAGAAACCAAAACCACCTTTATCATGTGGCTTTTGGCCCGGAGCAAAACCACGCCAAAAAAACGCGATCCAGTAATATTTAGGCACGTCATCACCCAAATACCGCCCATATCGTGCAAATTTCATGTGTTAAACCTCAGCCCTGGAAAAAACGTGATATTCACGAGGATCGTCCGATCTGGAGAGCCTTAGATTTGACGGAAATCGTGCAGTGAAGTGCACGAGCGATAAATCAAGGTATGATCCGGCGGTTTTACATTTTTATATGTTTATCTAATTCATAAAAAGGAAAAATAGGGATGCATGGGGCCCCGTTGAATGAAATATATGTCACGTTGGTAGAATAAACAAGTTTTATGATATAAGCTCGAAGGTTGGTGTTTTTTTAAAAAGAAGCGGACCATTGCTATAACCTTTTGACTGGACTAATAAGGTTGCTCAAGTGTTTTTAATGTGTTCCCCTATATCACATTAAACTTTAAAGGTTAGCTTGGGAGATTTTAATATTATTGCAAGGTGAAACATTATTAAAGCACTTTGGAAGGAAAAATATTTACAAGCACTTATTTCAAAGACACATGGTCATAATATATTTCTGGTATCAAAGCATAAAGATAGATCACCCCAGTAATATTTTTCGTAAATTCCCAAACTCTAGAAAATGATGTTCGGAGTTTTCTAGGCTGAAATATAATTTTTTACAGTAGAAATTTCACCATACTGGCTTCAAGAAGATATAAAAGGGCTAATCCAGATCCAAATCCTCCCCCTATGTTTGAAAATCCTAATCTGATTCCAAGAATTGTCAGAAGACAAGAAGGATCACTAAGTCGTAGACCTATGTTCAGATCCCATACTTGGCCTAGTGAGTGGTTCTTTGTAGAAAATATTTCTTTTGATGAGAGTTTCAAGTTTTCTTTGTTTAGAAATAAGTCTGAAACTACACTTGATGACATAGTTTTAGATCCAGAATTCCTTGTAGATATTGAAGTTCAAAGAGCAAATTCCTCAATTGATGATTATATTATGAATTCCCCTCATTCATCTATCACTATAGCTAATATCCCTGAGCCTTTGGAATCATCAGGAACAACATTTCCTCCTCTTAATTCATCATTATTCCCATCAGTCAATTCCCAGCTTTCATCTCCTCCATCAACATCTCCCTTAAATCCTTGTGCACCAAACATTGTTGTAAATCCACCTAGAGTCATGGCGACCCGGTATGCACCCCTACTTTTACCTCAGGTTCTCAATGATATGCCTATTGATTACCAAAGTAAAATTCCTATCTCTGATTCCACTCAAAGCATCACAGCCGAGCCGCATGTTGATAAGATGAATGACTTTTTTGATCTTCATGAAGTAGATGTGGAGAATGTAACCACAAGGTTTTTTGTCCAAATTTTTGGAGGTGAAGTTAGAAAATGGTTCAGAGCCTTACCAACAGGCTCTATTCAGACTTTGCAGGAGTTACACACACAGTTCTTAGATCAGTGGGAGGTAAAGAAAAACCCACTCTATATTTTGTCTGAATATGAAAATATTAAGAGGAATGTGGGTGAAACTGTACATGATTATTGTCTAAGATTCAACGATGTATATAATGCTATTCCTGCTAATTTGAAACCTCCTGTAGGATTAGCCTTGCTCAAGTTTCTAGATGGTTTCAATGCTGATATGGCATATCAGCTGCAAGAGAGAGATCCCACTATGTTGGAAGACATGCGGAAGATAGCTGTAAGTGTAGAAGAAAATCTTATAGCTAAAAAAGCATGAACCAGAGCTGAAAAGAGAGTCATAGTGAAAGAAGAAGCGTCTCCTTTAGATAGCAAGATGGACACCTTGATTCGGACAGTGGAAAATATGGTTGATCGATTGACCATTTTAGATAGACCTGAACCTCAAATAAGAAATCAGAATTTCAGAGGGCATGAGCCAAAATTCCGAATCAAGCAGAGAGAACAGAGAACACAAGACCAAACGCCACCACAACAACAAATCATAAATCCATTATAGCATAATTATGTTCAAGGAACAGAGACAGATGAGGATGATGACCCTTTGATTGAAGGCAATCACTTTTTCACAGCTGATGGAGCACCCTTATTTCTCACAGAAGATGAAGAATATACAGTGACTGTAGACATTCAAAAGGACGAAAATTTCATTTTGGCCAATGATGTAGTATTAGAAGAAGAATCCGATGACTACCAAAGAGGGTACATGAATTCTTTATCGGCTCAACAAAAGAAATATTATCTGAGAAACACAGATGTCCCGATTAGTCCCATTCAGAGGAGAAAAGAGCTCCACATGAAGAACGATCCTCAGAAGAAAGGGAAAGAGCCATCTGACCCTTCCTCCAGCAAAACACCTTCAGTGATTAACAACCCAAATGAAAAGAACCAGCAGAGCGCAGCAAAGTAGCAAGCAGAGAAGAAATACCCTCCCATCAAAGAGGTAGAGAAAGCTCCTTCTTTTAATTTGGAGAACGAAATTTCCAAGCTGAAAGTGTCTATGCCCTTGACCGAGTTGGTAAAAAATAGCACTTATAAAAATCAGGTGTCTAGAATTTTGCAAATAGACTCTGTTTTTGATATGGTTAATGTTGAGGATGACTATCCAGAACTTATCTTTGGTCCAACCACAGAAGATCAATCTGAAGAAAGTGAAGTCCCTTCCTTCTACCTAGGTCTTCTATTACATGATTTCATCCTACATAATGCTATGTTGGACTCTGGAGCATCACACAATTTGATGCCCAATGCCATCATGGAGAAGTTAGGACTTGATATTACTCGTAAATACCATGATTTGTATTCTTTTGACTCAGGTAGGGTCCATTGTATTGGTCTTATCAAAGACTTGGTAGTATCTTTAGATCAAATCCTAGCCAAGAATTTTTTGATGGATGTAGTTGTTGTTGATGTCCCACCACAGTTTGGAATTCTTCTATCTAGGTCTTGGGGTGAAAAACTTAAAGGAACCATGCAGCTTGACTTCTCTTATGCCAGCATCCCATGTTTGGCTAGTTAAGAAAACTATATAGGGAGAAGAAAATGAAATATATGATCACTAGCAAATGGAATCCAGTAAATCATCCCATTAATGCAGTCGACAAAGATTTAGAGTCCTTTGTCTTATATTCAGATGGTGGTTTGAATGATGTGAATGTTCAGTTGGTAGAAGTAGATGAAATGCCAGAAATTTCAGAGAATTTCAGGGAAGTCCTCAAATAGGAAAAGGATAAAGCAGCAAGCACTTCCAAGCCTCTTTCCTGCTAGCAGCAAAAAGAGAGGGAACAATAGAAAGATGCGGAAATCAGTCAAGGTAAAGAAGAAAAAGAAGCAAAATTTCAGCATCTACAAGAAGAAGAAGAAGGCCTTTGGAGCATGGAATTTGATGAAGCTGGTATTGGAATATGGATTCAGAGCCCTGTTTTCTAGCCTGAAAATTTTCCTATTAATGTTAGAGTATGTGCTTATAAGTTGGCTTTTGACTTCTCTAACAATGAAGCAGAGTATGAAGCTTTGATTGCAGGTCTGAAGATTTTGAATAAGTTGAATGCAAAGAGGATCTATGTATATGGAGATTCAGAGCTGATAGTCAAATAGGTCAAAGGAGAATACCAAGAAAAGCATCCGAGATTGACGGCTTACAGAAATGCAGTCCTAGACATCTTGAAGACATTCCCTGAGCACACTTTGACAACAGTACCTAGGGTGCAGAATATTATTGTTGATTCTCTTGCCACTACTATAAGAAATTTGAAGATTCCGATGAACTCTAGCAACAAGTTTGAGATTTATGTCAAACATAGGCATGTTGTTCATGACAATTTAAGATATTGGTAAGTGTTTTGGGATGAAAATGAGATCATTGTTTTTTTGCAGAGTGACGGAAAATTCAAAGACACTCCAATAGAAGGTGATTATGAGGTTGATGATCAAGAAATTGAAACAAATCAGGTGGACATATTGTAGCTAAAGGATAATGTGATTCCTATAGGTATCATACATTTAGAGGAGATTTTTGATCAGGATGATGTTGTAAAGAAACCAAGCTGGGTGCCTACTGAGAAAGGAGTTGAAGATGTGAATCTCAGAACATCTGAAAATCCCAAGTTTGTGAATTTTTCAAAGGAATTGTCCCTTGAGGTAAAGGAAAAGTATGTTAAATTTCTTTCTAAATTTTCTGATGTGTTTGCATGGGATTATTCAGATTTGAAGGTATATGATAAGAACACAATCCAGCATATTATTCCCATGAAGTCGGATCAGAAGCCATTTAGACAGAAGCTGAGAAGAATCTGAAGCTGCTGCCATCCATCAAAAAAGAGGTAAAAATATTGTACAAAGATGGTATCATAGTCCCCATTAGATTTTCTGACTAGATTTCAAATTTGGTCCCGGTACGTAAGCAGACAGGAAAGATAAGATTGTGCATAGATTTTCGGAATCTGAGTAAAGCATCCTTAAAGGATAATTATCCACTTTAGAAAATGGAACATATTCTGTAGAGAGTAGTTGGAGCATCTAGGATGTCACTACTTGATGGCTACTCAGGCTACAACAAAATCTTGGTGCAAGAAAAATATCAAGACAAAACTTCCTTCACAACACCCCGGGGAGCCTTCTAGTATGCCAAAATTCCATTTGGATTGAAGAACATTAGAGCTACTTTCCATCAAGCAATGGAAATTTCTTTTGCCAATGAAAAATATGTTTTTCTTGTTGTTTATTTGGATGATCTGACAGTGTTTTCTAGTTCTGATGACGAGCATTTGCACCATTTGAGGATTGTGTTTCAGCGATGTAGAAAGTTTGGGATTTCTCTAAATCCAAAGAAGATTATCTTTGCCATGGATGAAGGCAAGTTACTGGGGCATATCATCTCTAAAGATGGTATCCAAATTGATCCATCTAGAGTAGAGGAAATTCAGCACATAGATCTTCCACGAAACAAAAAGGAGATTCAAGCATTTAATGGTAAGATGAATTTCTTGCACAAATTTATACCCAATTTGGTCGAACATTTAAGAGAAATGAATAACGTGTTGATGAAGGATAGCACTATCAAATGGAGTGAGGAAGCTATCAAGTCATTTAATCTAGTAAATTTTTCTTTATCCAATGCCCCAGTCTTGATTAGTCCGGACTACACTCGAGACTTTATCATTTTTTCATTTGCATCGAAGCATACTATGGCTGTTGTTTTGATGCAAAAGAGAGACCAGATTGAAAATCCAACTACCTTCTTCAGTAGGACTATTAGAGATGTTGCTTTGAGGTATAATATTATTGAAAAGCAAGCATTGGCTCTTATAAAGGCATTGAAAGATTTTAGGGTCTATATTCTGCATTCACATACTATAGCATATTTCCCTAATGCAGTAGTCAAGGATGTGTTGATGCAAACTAATCGAGAAGGTCGAAGAGGTAAATGGATAGCAGCAATGTTAGAGTATGATTTGGAGATCAAACCGATGAAATTGATCAAAGGACAAGGCTTAGCGAAATTTATGGCCTAATCAAATCTGCGTGCCCTAGATATAAACCTCGTAATAGCAATGTCAGAGGATGAAGATGAAGGTTTTATTGTTCCAGTTTCAGATATTTTTCTACAATCCCCATGGTATTCAGATATTTTTTATGTTCTTTAGAATCTTTCTCCACCTCTAGGGATGTCTAAAAGAAAAGGTAGATCACTGAAACTTAAATCTGCTAAATATTGTATTTTGAACAATGCTCTTTATTGGAAAGACCCAGGAGGTGTTCTGCTCAATTGTTTGGTCGAAGAAGAGGGTAAAAAGGTAATGTATGACTTTCACAAAGGTGATTGTGGTGGTCATTTGTTTTGGAAGACTGTAGCTAACAAAGTTTTAAGAGTAGGATATTATTGGCCCACGTTATTTTTAGATTTATATAAAATAGTGATGAGCTATCATGAATGTCAAATTTTCCTAGGAAAAAGGAAATTTCTTTCTCTTCCTTTGAAACTAGTTGCAGTGAATGCTCCCTTTCAGCAGTGGGGACTCGATTTCATATGAGAAATCCATCCTGCATCATCAGCGCAGCATCGATGGATCCTTACAGGTACGGATTACATTACTAAATGGATCAAGGTCATCCCAACAAGGAAAGCTACAGATACAGTAATTATTCAATTCCTAGAATCGAATATTTTATCTCGTTTTGGCTGCCCTCACAAAATTATAATAGAAAACGCAGCAACATTCAAGTCTAAGAAGATGGTGGAGTTCTACGATAAGTATGATATCGTGTTGGGCCATTCAATGGCATAATACCCACAAGGCAACGGCCTGGCAGAATCATCAAACAAATCATTGATAAATATAATCAAGAAAATGCTGGAGGCAAACAAAAGAAACTAGCATCACAAGCTCATCAACGTGTTATGGCTTGACAGAGTTAGTAGTAAGAAATCCATAGGTATGCCACCTTTTGAATTGGTTTATGGTTCTGATGTTTTCTTTCCTACATCTCTTATAGTTCTAGTTATTATATTATTGCATGAAGTTGGTCGTGAAGACGATGACAATCAGCGAAGGATCAATCAGATGATCCACCTTCAGCAAAAAAGAGAGGAAGTGTCACAAAACGCTATTCAGTTGCAAGAGAAGATAAAGAAGATCTATGACTAGAAGACCAAAGCAGAAAAGTTTCATCTGGATGATGTGGTGTTGAGATGGGATGCAAGGAATGAGGACAAAGGGAAGCATGGTAAGTTTCACAACTTGTGGAAAGGACCATATAGGATTTCAGCATACATGGGACATAATTCTTTCTTGCTTTCAGAAATGGATGGCCAAGATTTCCCTGGAGGAGGAGTGAATGGTAGGCTTTTGAAACACTACCATTGTTGAAGATAATGGATTAGAAACTATGTCACCATCATTGTATATACCATGTTATTTTTGGTCAGAGTTCAAGTACATAGTCATTGATGTTTGGGGCCCGAGGTGAAGGCTATAAAGCTTGGATTTCATGTGTATGGTTTGGTTTTATTTCAGTTTTCAGTATTAGTCTTGAAGTCAGAGTCAATCTGCATAGTGTCATTTTTCAGTATTTTTGACTCCATGCCAAATGGATAAGGCTACTTGGTCTATGGTGTTCTTGGCACCTCTAAGGAGCTACCATCACCATTGGAGCCAATTTTAGTGTTAGTCTAGTCATACTACCATTAGTGATCAAAATTTCTTTTTTTCATTTGCATATTAGGAGTCCTAGACCAATAAATTTCCCCATTCCGTTAGGTCATGGATTCATTGATGGTAGTGATTTTTCATCAGTTTTACCTCATGTGAAACTTGTTGATTCTCCTCTCTATGGTCTTTATTCATGACCTACTTTCACTTTTTAGTCATGTCAGTAGGTCATAGGATGGGTCTCATTAGGTTCTAGGATCTCACCATGGTCAAATTAATGAGTCAAGTGTGAATAAATATCAGCAAAGTCATGAGGAAGTCAATAAACTCAAAGTCACAGCACCTCGGAAGATCAAAGAAATGTTTTATTTAGCTTGATGTATTTTTTATTTCAAAACCATGTTTTGAGGTAAAAACATGATACTTTTCCTTTATTATCATTTATTATGTAATTTTTTGTCATCAGATGTAATAAGTCACACTTCAGAACCTGTTATCTCCACAAAATCATCCCCCCACCTTTCAGAGAAATTTTCCATAGCATTTTCAGTATCAAAACATGTTCTAAGTATGATCAACAGAAAGAGCCCAAAAATATCTTTCCAACGGTATATTACACTCTCAAAATTGACTTCTGGATTGAAATTTATGCCTAAGTGAATAAAGTCCGCTATAACCTAAACCCTCCCCTTTTCCCATTTCCCTCCTACACTATTTCATAAAAAAAATTAATGTTTTCCTTTATAAAACCCATTTTTCCCCATCCATTGGAAAATTTTCATTATTAAATATTTTAATACATAAATCTGATGGGATTAAACCACTTCCCCTCATGCCCTTGAAACTTTGTAATTAAATCAAAGTTTCATATTATAAATACCCCCCTCTGGTCGCAATTGCAATTTAACTAAGCAATTCCCTCCATACCTTTTAACTTTATAATAAAGTTAAAGTTTATTATAAATCCTCCCCACCAATCTGAGACATTCCCTTCCCTTTCCATCACATCGCAACACTTAAAATATACGCCCCGATTGGCCCTCCTATTCACAAAAACTCCGATGCAATTGAGAGCTCCCGATTGTATGTCTCCGATTAAATCCTGCTCAATTACATCCTGACCATCGATCAGATTCATGATCCAATAGCCTATATGAAATCAGCACTCTCTGATTGAGTCCCTCTCAATGGCAAACTCTCGATTTCTCCTACGTCGTCGATCTACCCCCTCCGATCGGACGACCTATAGTTCGTTGCCCCATCCCAATCGGCAATCTCATATATAACTTTCCCTCTGCCCTCCTTCGATCTCCGATGCCAATGGACCTACAGGTCCCACCACATAATACTTCCACCCCATTCATAATAAATTGGCCCTTCCCTTTGTAAAAATCAAATGTTATTTTATTTTGTTTTACCAAAGGCTTTCCCCTTCATTGCCTATTCCCAATTGCATCGGGGAAATCCTGTGATCTAATACACTTGGCCCCGCTCCCAAGCCCGATTCTGATTGCGATTATATCTCCCGATCCCACCTTGATCCCTTCCCCTTTTTAAGTGAAATTTGGTTCTTTCCCATTGTAAGAAGCAAAAAATCATTTCTGTGTGTTTTTAAAAGGATTTCTCCGCTATTTTACTATGTTGCCCCATTAGACCTTTCCAAATCGCATCGGAGTTTTTATATATGCCTGTTCCAAAATATATCCATACCTTCCGATCCCGATTGCGATTACACCATCGCAACATGCATTTTTTAAATTTTTTATTATGTATTATATCCCCTCTACCCATTGATTCTGATTTCGATTGTGATTGTGGACCCCACCTCCTTTCCCTTTGCTCCTTCCATTCGAAATTGGTTTCTCCATTCACTAAAGGAATAATTTCGTTTTATTTAATTTCAAAATCATTTCATTAGAGGTCAGTTTTCTTCAAAGAAAATGGAAAGAAAAATTCAAAGGCTGAGAGTTACAATGAGACCAAGATTTCTACAACAGCAGGAAAATAGGATCTACTCTTCAAATTGCTTATTTTTTGTTCAACAACGTAATAGTGAATCTGCCAAAGTGGTCAAATATAATGTTGCTCCTTCTTTTAGGCAGGCTGTTGGTTCTCTTTTCTATCTTCATATTTCAGTTCTGAGTTGTTAAAAATAGCTCCCTTTTTCTCTGGATCTAGGTTCCCACATTTCAGCCTCTTTAATGTAATTGAAAATCATTTGTAAAGAAGTTTGTAACTCAAAAGTAGGGGAATACTATGGAAATCAAGGAGAACACTCTGCGCTCCATTGTAACAGTTTTGGACAGGGAATTAATAAGAGATGCAGCTCTAATTTGTGGGATCCATGTGGTATGAAATTGATCTTTTGTTCTCTCCTTTGTATTCATATGTAAATTGTTATGTGTACCATTCATTCATAGACATCTATGTTTGAATGTTTTCAAGATAGAAAAGTAGAATCCATTTTAATGCTCTGCCTTGGGAAATCATTCAATATTCTATGTTTTTATTTTGTTTAAAAAGGATCCATCTCCCATGCCCTTTTTAGCTCCTTACCAGTCTTTCCATCCCATCCTTATTTGAACTTTATTGCTGAAATTTCCTGCCTACCTTACCCCATGAAATACACTATATCTTGATTTAATTCCCTAGCTCCAAATTGTCCCATTTGTCTCACACATACTTGAAAGATTCATTCATTTCATTTAAATATTTTCCATCACTATACCTAGCCTAATATCATTCTCATTATTATACTTTGTTGAAAATCCTTTTAGAGAGAGAGCCCTCTCCTGACCTTGTAGGGATAGCTACAAGGTTGAGCGTGGTGATTTTCCTTTTTAGCCTAAGGTCTAGATCGGGTGCTAACTAAAATTTTAACCAATGTATATATTTTTAATGAGAGCTCAAAACCCAGTAGGACTTATCACACTAGGTGATGATACCTCATGAATCTCATGTTGATGATATGGAAATTCCTTCATAATTTTTTGATTTTTTGATATTTTGAAGAATTTCTTGTTCCGTTGATTTGGTCTCCTAAATAAAAATGAGGTCTGCATTTTATTTTTTTCTTAGTTCTCTCACCACATTTATCATCAAGAAATGGCTGAGGCTTATGAAATTCCAGCAGACCAAATTCATTGTTTACTTTGGGTTGTGTTTTAGGGACCTTTCCCTTGGGTAGTTTGTTGATTTTTTTCCTTATTTATTGTATTTTTTATAATGAAATATTCCATTTCTTGTTGGGTTCCTAACGCGATTTCCTTCATAGCTGCTTCATCCCTTAGTTATTTGTTTGTTTTTATTCCCAACTACTTATGAAATTCAGATAATAAGAGAGAATCCTTTGATTGGGTTCTTCTGAGAATTCGGTCAAAGGAGGGTGGGAGAGGGTTGAAGGAGGGGGAGGAGGAGGTGGGGAGAGAGATAAATGGTAAGGATGAGGGGAAAGAAGGAGAACCACAAGGAGAGGGAGAAGGGTCTAGAGGAAGAAGGGTCAGATCAAGAGAATCCAAATAAGGGGGAGGAGGAGCAAGGGCAGTAAAAGGATCGGATTAAGATGGAAAGAGAGGATGGCAGGAGGAGGTATGGACCTCATTCGAGTGGGAAGGAGAGGAGGGGGGAGGGGAGCATATTAAGGTTGGGAATATGATTTTAATGGTTTATGTTGATATTTTTATTTCTTTACTTATTCCCACTCGCCATCTTTTGGCTCAACAGTTTCTTCTACCTCATTCTTACAACACCTATTAGCAAAATTACCATATTCATGGCATAACTTGTGTTTTAAAGGTATTTTTATCATAGTATAGTTGTTGAATGTGAGTCCATATATCCATCTTGATTTTTATTACTTCTGGGATTGATTTTCCAAGAAAGACTTCCACACATATTGTTGCACAACCGTGCATGTTTTATTTGGGTTCACCTCGGTCTATATATTTTACAACAACATTTATTATTTCTTTCAATTATTCTTCTCCCCAGCAGTGTAGAGGGAGGTGGGGACGATGAACCCAGATAGGAACGACACTTGGAACGTCCATATCGAGATCAAATTCAGGAGTCGATCTATTTAGATATAGACCCCTTTTTTCCATGAATTAAGGTTCATTTCTAAATATCAAGTATTTGACTTATTTGGATTCAAAATACAAGGTGAAGAAGCCTCTTCACAAAATCTGATAGATATTTTTCCTTGGTTCGAAGGAGACTAGTTATGTTCCACCCATTTTTGCATAGTTTTGGAGGAATGACAGAGCTTATTAAACTAACATACCAAACCCATTTTAGATAAGGAGAGAGTATCTCGGTGAGGAAGAGCTAGGGGAAGGATGATTTCAGGAATTTCATCTAGATTCTTTATAAATTTTGAAACTATTCGTTTATTTCTGGGAGGAAAATGCCAGCACAACCTCATCAGAAGCAAAATAAAGCACTTGGGATGACAGAAGAGAGGAGGTGATTGGAACAGAAGTCACCCCTCTCGGAGAGGGATTCGTAGGGGCCATGCAGGTAGGCCAATAGCATAGCATGCAAGGAACAATGTCGCAAGAGGAAATTTCAGCTGGCTACGTAAGAAAAAAACCAACGACCAAAATGCTCTGCTACAACTATATTACTATTACTCCATCGTATTAGGCTAATATTTTAAAAGAGTTATTCCTTTATCATTTAAAAAAATTTTACTCTTGGTATATGGCTCTTTGATTTAGGTATTCATTTAAAAAATAAAAATTGAGTGGCAATATTTGGTTTTAATTCCATGGCTGGAAAATGTCAAAATTTTAAGGTTTTTCAAAATTCAAATATTTTATATTTAATGCTATGGTTGAAAAATGTCAAAATTTTAAGGTTTTTCAAAATCATGATATTTACCTTTAACGTCAGGGTTGAAAAGTGTTGGATTTTTTAGGTTTTCTAAATACGTGATAATTTATATTTAATGCTATTGTCGAAAACTATTGGAATTTTAAGGTTTTTTGGAGTCATGATACTTTTTTTATTTTCATTGCTAAAAAATGTTGGAATTTGAACCAAAAAAGTGTTGATGCAACATCAACAACACCTTTTCATTTCGGGGAGTTTTTTCATGTTTATTTCACTAAAATGTTATATTTTCATCCATAGTTTTAAAAAAAATTGGAATTTTAGCCCGTAGAAAATGTGTTGATGCAACATCAACAGTTTTCAATTTTGGAGAATTTTTCATGTTTATTACAAAAAATAAAATGGTTTTTAATTTCATTTCTAAAAAAAATTGGAATTTTAACCCAAGAAAAAAAAAAACATTGATGTAGCATCGACACTTTTTGTTTTTGGGTTGTTTTTTCATGTTTTTTGCACAAAAATAAGGGTTTTTTAAGCTAGAGTTCTCATTTTGAGGTTACATTTCTCCTTAAGATGGAAAAATTTAAGCTAGAGTTCTCATTTTGAGGTTCAAAAAATCTTGAGAAATACATATTGTGATATCTGTCAAGTTGCATCCATCCACAACACTAGAGAATGCCAATACAATCTATAGAACATAAAAAATAAATGGTGTGGAATCTATGAGTATAAAAATCATTATATGCAAGAGTGTTAGTTAAATTATAAAAAGAATCCCTCCTTTCATGTTTCCTATCATGTTCAAGCGTCAAATTAGTTTAATAACCTTCCCATGCAAGGAGGAAAAGGAAATGGTATAGGTAAATATGGTAGACATCAAGAAGGTTATAATGGACAAGGTCATGACTAAGGTTAAGGTAGAGGAAGATTATATTAAGTTATGTGTAGGAAAGAAGGCCACAAAATTCCTATCTTCTCATTAAAGGATAAGACTAATTTAAGAATCAAAAGAAAGTGTGGCCTGGGTGATCATTCTTTAAAATATTGCCCCAAAATTATGGAAAAAATATTTAATAAATGAGATTTAACCCTTCTTTAAATTATCCTAAAGAAAGATTTTTTGAACTAAAAAAACCTCCACAATGTCACTAGATAAATAGTGGGTCAGGAGAATACTTTAGGAAATCAAAAAATCCTTTTACCTTCTAATAATACTTCCAAAAATCCATACATGCAACATCACAGTGATACCATGGAGAAAG
The DNA here is from genome assembly GCA_034641835.2 of Pinus albicaulis. Lineage (NCBI taxonomy): Eukaryota > Viridiplantae > Streptophyta > Pinopsida > Pinales > Pinaceae > Pinus > Pinus albicaulis. Next base: position 1,383,589,832 of record CM076578.1, on the reverse strand, counting down.
AAGTCAAGTTCTTTACCACGAAGTTGATCAGTAGAGACCAAAAAAGGATTTCATACTTCAATAATATATAAACTGTAGAGGGAAGAACATTTAATGGGTCGTTTTGATTGAACCTCTAAATATATTAAAATATTGTAATTAGGCCCATAAATCAAAGTTAAAACTTGTGCCAACTCTCACAAGGAAAACACCTATACGACTCTAATCCCCAAGTTGAATTGGAGATAAATGGATATGTGGTAAAACAAGTTGTAGTTTATTTTTTTCTCGCAATTTAGTATCCTTCCAAGCGAAACATGGACAAATTTAGGAAGGCCAACTCTCCATAGAATGACCACCTACCTCAAATTTGCAGATTAGAGATCCATTGAGCTAATTGAAATAGTAAGACAAGTTAAAACATCAATAATCGGGCTTCCAACCTTCGTCGATTTTGAAGTGATCAACTTAGTGAATGGAATACTTGCATACCCAAATTTGGTTAGAGAATGTGGGGCCAAAGAATGATGGCTATGATGTACATTAAAAAAAAAATTAAAAGGGAATTCAAAAAATATCTTAATACCTCTTGACCCGTATGAAGAGTAATCATGGGTTGAACCCTGGGAATATGACACAAAAATGAGGAGGTTGTGTTTTATACTACATGAGGAAAAATATAATTCTCAACACAGTGATTTTGGAGATATCAGGCTCTCATATATTCATTAGTTAAAACTCAGACATAGATTTATATTAATGAAAAAACTATTGGACATTGGGTTCAACACTCCCCATGTGTTTCACGACATGGACTAACTGCCTGTCATAGATCTTCACTCTGGTGATTGTAGTGGAGACTAATTCTTGCGGGTTTTGGTCTAATGAAAATTGTGATTCCAACAAGTGGTATCAGAGTGACAGGTCTCGAGTTTGAAACTCACCCAGCTCACATTAACGGGGAGATTTTTGGACATTTTTTTCAATGCTCCCCGTGTGTTTCACGACATGGAATAACCACCTCTCATGGATCCTAACTCTAGTGATTGTAGCGGAGACTAAAGCCTGCGGGTTTTGGTCTAACGACGATCATGATTCCAACAAAAATGAAAACTATGAATCGAAGGATAAAGTGTGTTGGTCAATCTAAGTTGTTCCAATTAAGCATATCAGAACTTGCTTTGCTCTAAAATAAATATCTATCATTCAAGAAATAAACTTAAGGAAAATCCAACATTGCTACCTTTCAACTTAAGCAAGGACTCTAGTGCCCCATTAGAGTTTAAAGAACATGATTACCCCATGGATAATGTCCAACAAGTAACTAAAGCTATCAAAGAACAAGGGAGAATGCAAATATTCGTCCTTACCTTTACTATACAAGCATCTCAGTGGCGGTAAACTCATTCCTTTTTAAATCAAACATGAACAACAACAACAACAACAACAACTTACTTTATATAAAGTTTTGGAGGATGAAAATTGTTTCCACAAGTGAACATCCCAGTTATTAAGCTTGGACAAGACCCTTCCCTACATATACAAAACTAGGATCCAGAATGGTAAAGGATTGAGTATAGGGATGAAGAGTGTAGTCTCATACATTCCCAAACACTGTTAACAATTTTCCTACCAGGTGGTATAAACTAGGAGAGGTTCGAGTTCAGTCGAGTTCAGTCACTATAATGGAGCGAGTTAAAAAATATTTTTATTAAATATTTTTAATTCTGAATAGGAGAGCAAGCACTGGTCGGGGTAGCTTACCAAATTAAATATTTTTTGAAAATAAAGTATTATACTTCCTATAAAGAAAAAGTAGGAACAACATTCAACTCCTTATTGACTCCTATAAATAATCATATATCATGCTTTCCAAACCGGAATTTAGCTAGTCACTTGGAAATGGAAAGTATCCCTAGTATAGGTCTAAGTTTTTATTAGAAAAAGGAGAACCTTGAAAGTATCAAAAAAATAAAAACAATATTTAAATTGTAAAAAGAGGAAAGTGAGAAACGAGATAATATAGAATTCCTGCATGTTTATCAATAGATATAAGTTGGAAATTAGAGACCTAACAAGTCGAATTCCCTCAATTGGATGGATGTAAAAATAAATAACAGAGAAGTTGATATTTGGAACAATGATCAACCAAAAGTGGCCTAACTTAGTGACTATTGGTCAAATATAAAAACAAAAAAATTTATGAACTTGCTTAAAGAATATCAAGATGTATTTTCTTGCAACTATAAGGATCTCAAAGGGCTTCTCAAAGAAATGGGGGAAATTAAAGTTGATCTCATTCTTGGAGAAAATCCAATAAATAAAATTCATTAAAATCTCGCTCATAAAATTCGAATGGGAAATCTCAATCGTCATGCAATCCAAAAAGCACAACCTGACTAGACTTAGAATATGCATTGATTCCATGGATTGAGTAAGTTAATAACAATTGATCAATTCCTAATATATTTTTCAAATAATATCATAAACTAAGTGGTGGGTCATGAATGTGATTATTTTACAAATGGTCTCTCAGTGCACAATCAGGTGCCCACTGCAAAATAAGACCATGAATATGCCATGTTTGTTAGATAATTTGGATATTTTGCATGCAGAGTTATGCATTTTGATTTAAAGTATGCACGAACAAATTTCTCTAGGATAACAGTAAAGGAATTCCAAGACTACATTTACAAGACGATGGAAGTTTATTTCGATAATTTGGCCTTCTACATATTATTAAAATATCATACTCAATGGCTAATATTGATGTTAGAAATATTTAGACAAATAAAATTGTCTTTAAATATTAAGAAACTCATATTTTCTACTCCTATATGTATATTTTTGGGGCATGTAGTATCCAAGGATGGGATCAAAGTGGATACGTAAAAAATCAAAGTGTTATTTTATTTTGACCACCTATTAATCAAAATCATATCAATATACTTGTGGGGCACACAGGGTATTACAGAAAAAATATTAAACAATAATCTAATATTACTATCCTAGTCGACGACTTGTTAAAAATGAACGTTCTATACATTTGAATAAAATAATGTGATGAGTCATTTCAATTGCTTAAAAGGAAATTGCTTGAATCCCCCATATTAAAATTTCCTAGCTAGAACAAGAAGTTCCATGTACATGTCGATGTCTCTAACATCACAGTCAAGGTCTTTTTAGGATAACTAGATAGTTATTCCATACACCACCCCAATGCTTATGTTAGTAAAACACTAAACAATTTCATGTGAAATTATTCAAGAATGAAGAGAAAATCACTTGCCATGATCTTCAATGTCCATAAATTCCATCACTTCTTCATTGAAAAAACTTTCATTTTTTTCATAGATCATCAAGCCTTGAGGTACTTGGTCAAAAAAGTAGTCCATCATGGTTGGATTTGTCAATGGTTATTAATATTCCAAGAATTTGAATTTGAATCAATAGTCTGACCTTGTAAAAAGAGTGTTCATCCCAACCATCTATCATGAATGGAGGCAGGGGAGGAGTCAAAATATCCTTAGGATGGTGTAATTTATTACCATTTATTCAATGTAGAAGCAATCGCTACAGAACTTGCATAAATCACTCAATTTTTACACACAATAAAAGCACGGATGGACTGTCTAGAAAAAGATAAAAATAAATAAATAAATAAAACCCTAACAATTAAATCAACACCATTCTCATTAATAAACAACCAATTATGTAATCTAGGAACCAAGGAGGTACTCAAAATGTGTGTAGTAGAATGTGAAAGGGAATCTATTATTGACGAAGTGCATAGAGGAGGCACTAGCAAGAATTATCAAGGAGACACAACTGCAAGAAAAATTCTTCAAGATATATTATGGTGATCAACTCTATTATGAGATTAAGATGTATGTCAATGAAAATATCATTCATTTCCAAGGAATCATATGGAATTCCACTTGATAAAACAAAATCTACCTTTTGAGATATGGGCAATCAACGTTTTCAACTCATTTCCTAAACGAGCTACAAAAATGGTTGAAAATAGATTATAACAAGAGTGGAGTACTCACAAAATGGGAAGAAGTAGAGACAATCAAATCCTATATAATGGACATAGTGGCTAACTTCATTTATGAAAACATAGTAATGAGATTCGGTTATCCCTTGACTCTACAGTGGTACACACTTTATAAATGTTACAATATAAAGAATGTTCAGAAAAAATATTATTGAGAATATAGAAACGACATCTTACCACCCAAAAGAAAACCGCACAATAGAATCATTCAACAAAACATGTCACAAAGGACTCACTAAAATATGCAACTTAGATAGGGATGACTAGGATTACAAAATCCCAACAATCTTATGGACATATCGAACAACGTATAAATAGTTGAATGGATACACATCGTTCAAACCAGTATATCGACAAGAAGCATTCATAGCACTTCATTCCACAACAATTTTTTTAAAAGTATCGACTATGGTAAAATATATTGCTAGAAAAGATGACAAATAATGATTCCATCAATTTCAATGTCTAAAGGAGGATAGGTTCCACACATTACACCAACAACAAGAAATAAAAAATAAAAATAAAAACATGGAATGATAAGAACTTGCAAACAAATAATTTAAAAGTAGGAGGCCTAACATTATTATATGATAGTGGAGCCAAAGATAAGTAAAAGAAATTAGAAATTGCATGACTTGGCCCCTTTCTTGGTTGAAGATATAGATTCTTCTGGAGTTGTTTAGCTTAAAACAATTCAATTGTGCATATTCAAATCACTCGTAAATGATGCTAGACTCAAAATATACATCACGTGATAGTGTTGGCATGCAACTGGTGAAGAGCTCTCTGAGGTGCCACGAACATGGGCTAGCCTAAAAACCAGATTGTGGTAGACTATCTAACCAACTAAAAGTATTAATTTTTTCTTCAGTTTAATTTCGATTGTTATAAGTAATACATAGGATTATCATCAATAGTTACAAAGATGGTAGAATGATAAGAATTCCAGTAGATGAATATTTTTAATATAGAAGCCTCCCAATCATATGAGCAAGTGTCTAAAAGTAATGGGGAAAGGACAAGACTTAAAAAACAAATCACAGGAAAATACAAATCAACACCTAAAATATCATGAAAGAATAAAAGACTGATGGATTTGATTCAAATATTAATTTCAAAAAGATTCCAAATAGATGAGGGATCAGAATACTAACCACAAGTTAAAAATCAATAATTCCCAATGGCTACCTCTGATTTCAATATCAAAACCATCAGTGACATACATCCCAATTCAAAAGCTTGTTATGATTTAATGTATTTAAGAAATGAATCGTCTGCCAATCGCAAAATGTAATGTGGCCACGGGCATCACACACACCAAGAGGTATGGAAACATTGGATATTAATGATACGATACATAATGTACAATAGGCCACAGATGAAAGTCATGATACATTTAGTTACTCGACTATAAATCTAAGAGAGTGACCATTCTCTCCTCATGTTTCTCCAGAATTCTCAGCAAGTGCTACACTGGAATTAATAGAGCTTTCATACCTCCCTAGCCCGAAAATTTCCAACTCATCATTTCTTAAGTGTCTTAGGGGACAATGATTTTAGGATTATTTCAAAAATGGTGAGGAAGAGAATCCACTTCCAAGATGAGGAGATCGCCATGGAGTCGAGAACTAAAGCTTATTTCAACCAAACTATCGTGACATAGATACGGGTTTGGTTCAACAGTATCAAATATGAAGAAATATATGATTCATCGTGTGAAAAAAATTCAAATCATTCAAGAATTCTGGAGTGGTAGACAAAAAATGGACTACAAATGTCTAAATTTTGCACTAAACAGACATTTGGTATTATCTAGGCACACCCCTAGTCATCCATTTCCAGTGCCTGAAAGAAGAAGCCACAAAATTCATAATCAATCGATATCATGACGGTACCATGTGGTTGGAAAAACCACTACATGTCCCACTGACATACAGTTACAAAATCATCTGACTATCACATACCAAGGATAAGATACTAAAGAAATTTCACTCGACTGAATCGATTAGAGAGTTCAAAGGAGGAACAACGGCTAAGAATTCAAAGGTCTAATTATTAGCCAAGTCTGGGAACACTAAGTAAAATGGTAATGTATCACTGTCTCTTTTTCTTACTCCACCTAGATGAGAATTTAATGTTAAATGGAACATGTTGGAAGCTATTAGCCAGATTATAAATATAGGAAAAATATATAATTGGGCAGAATATGTTGCGAACATGGTGAAAGCTAACTTCCAAGTGTCTCAAAATTCAAGTAAGATAATTTTTCCCATATATATTTATTTGGTTAGCCATGAAACATGTATCCCCATTCTACAAGGTAGTATTTACAAAAACAATTGTTTTTCTAATGAAGAATATAAAAAATTGCACACAGTTGGTTGAAAACCCCTGAATCTATTTCCCTGCAGGATATATTTAGAAATTGGTTGTTGAATATAAAACATGTCTCAAATATATGGAGGGTTTCCAAAAAAAATAAATTTATGATACTAACACATCACATGCCCAACTAGGCCTCGACGTGATGAAGGTATATTATGTTAACTCTAGTTATTTTGACACTAAGGAACTTCCCTACCAACATTATATTCAACAGATATTTGACGAGTTAAGTTGAAAAATAAATGAAATCTTCCTAATTCCACTTGGTACCAAAGAACCCCAAAATGAACTCTTTTTCCACTAACAGATGGGGAATAGGAAGAATAATGGGAAGATAAAATATACACCACACCATTAAAATTCAATGTGTTGGGTGCATTTCAAAAATCCTTAAAGAAATTGACAAGTAAATAAGTCAAAAAATTAGTTGAAGTTGAGTGGAAAGGAGTAGGAGTCAATTGGATTTTCTTTTTAATTGATATCAAGCTCAAGGACCCAAAGGTACAAAAACACCTCGAATAAAATGAAAAATAGGTTTTAGATGAGACAATAACAGAAGGTAAGGTGACCAAAAGGTAAAGAAAGTTGGAAGAGTTTTTGGGATCATCTGTCAGACTAGATATTTTACAATCTTTGGGAGACACGAAAGATATTTTTATTGAAATAGTCAAAAGAAGATGTTTCCATAAGATGTTTCTAGACCAGGAAAGAGAATAATATTGATAATTGACACCAATGCAACGAAGTGTCAAGAAGGAAAAAACTCAATAGAAATATACCCAAGGTAAGTCGGGCATAGGAAACATCGACCTTACAACCGACTCACCTCTCACCACTCTTACACCAATTGTAGGGGTGAATGGTCAACATGATGAGATTCATGATATATCGTCAGAAAAATTTAAGCCAACCAACTTATACAAGATACTACAATGAAGATTGAACTAGTGACAACAAAACACCCCAGACTTAGTAGCAAGTATCACCCACATAAATGATTATAGTTGACACATCTGCTCAAACATAAGCATTAGGATCCTCAAAGGAAAAAAATACAAAACCCTATGATATTAATTATGCATATAATAAACTTTTTTTTACTTGCTAACAATGTATGATGAAATAAGCTAGAGGGAGATGGAAAAGGAGAGAGGTCCATGACGACAAACTAAGAAAAAGGAATCGAAGAGTAGGAGATATAGTGAGAAAGTAGAAAAACTTAATTTATGCATTCCAGCTAGGATTGATGATCCGCTTGTTGTTATTCAAAAATTCATCTACCAACTGGTAGACCACAATGTGAAAATCAAGAATAGGTCACCCAACTCCAAAAGAAAGCAAAGGAACAATGAAACCATGAACAATTTTATATTGTTTGGAAACAACACAAAGAATTTAAGAAGGTTGAGCAAAGCATAGGAAAAACACTACACAGGTTTCCACACTTGGAATAATTCTCAAAAATTCGCTGACTTATGTATCAACCACATGTACTTGATCGAAAACGCAACAAATTCACATTCGTGATTTATCATCACAATAGTATATAGATTTTTAATGTCGAGAAAGGACTATGCTGGAATATTAAATTTCACAAGAAAAAAGGTTATAGATAAAAATGATTCAGGAGGAAAGACAATGGCTAAGGGAAGGAAAGAATGCATAGGCGGAAGCAACAAATTCCACTAATCAATTACATAGTATCCATGCATTAGAGAAAATTTGAGGTCTAAAATGGGCCTCCTAAAGAATATATAAAATAAAAATGGAAAAAATAAAATAAAATTATATTACATCACCAAATTTAATAAGGAAAAAAGAAAAAAGAATACTTTTTCAAATCATATTTTCAACTTATGTCCCTGTAGTATTTATCAAATTTAGAAGTGGAATTTAATTCCTCATCTAGTGAGTACCCATGTTGGATAATTTTGATGGAACATGCTACATGAAAAATGAGAAATACATGAAAGAAATGTGATTGCAATCACATTTTTTTCATGTATTTTTCATTTTTCATGTAGCATGTTCCATCAAAATTATCCAACATGGGTACTTAGTAGATGAGGAATTAAATTCCACATCTAAATTTGAGTAACATTGTAAGGAGATAAGTTGACAATTTATTTTTTTATTTTTTATTTGCTAATCCTCTTACTTTTTTACTCCAGAAATGGTGAATCATCCACCATGGTTGACATAATCATATTCAATCTTATTAGATATTATAACGCTACTTTAGGTTCTACATTTTTATTTCGAGGCCCATTTTAGACCTTAAATTTTCTCTAATGACAGAACCCAACACCTAGATTAATAAGGCATGCTCGACCAAAAATTTACCTAGCAGAGCTCAGATGTCGACAAAGTGCAATAATATACAAACTTGAGGAATTTGGAGGTGCAAGCTTAATAATTTCTAAAATATTGGTCAATATTTTTCTAGCATCTTCAATCGCTTGAACCAAAAATCTATCAGGAAAATTTTGGAAAAGCGCTTATCCAAGCATGATCGATTGAACTAACCCCTCCTTAGGCCAATTTTATCTTCTTTAAACCAAGCATTTAGGAATGTGGCCTAGCACTTGAGGAACACTCCAACATACATTAGATTGAATCGGAAGAGTCCAACTAGTCATCGGGGGAGAAGTAGAGAAGATGAATTCATAGAAAAAGCAACATCAACTGACCATCCTATAGGATTTTTCAACCAACTAGACTGTGAGAATCCATAATCACTTCCATCACCATGAACAAAAAAATGATTCTTTACCACCCAAACATTTTTTTCTTCTTCTCTTTCTACTTATACATGTATCCTTTGTACTAATTTTCTCAAATTTTGTAAGTACCTAAATCTCCCCCTTCTTTGAGATGAAGAATGGATTGAGGGCATGGGAGATGTCAAAGGGGCTAGTGGAATTACTTGACTAGCCCAGTCATGTTGACACAAAATATTGTATTTTAATTTTATTGACTCCCTAGTCTAGTCGAAAGACAAAGTCAATCTGGTAATGTTGATTCAGATGGTTAAAATATCATAACATTCCATAAAAAATATATATATGCATGTACTCGACACTATGTACTAGTCTTGATTGGTGCTGGTTGATTTGATGACTCTATGTTACTTTGTGTCTCTTCTCTCTTCCTTGTATTGCATACGATTATGTATTTTACTTGTTGTTCCCTCATACTAGTGACCAATGAATACTTTATGCTTGATTACAACAGTTACACTAGTATATTTTAAGAATTCTCTTTTTCTCTCTTCATTTTCAATCAAATTTATTTGAAATACGAAAATCATTTTTTATATTTTTCATTTAACTTATACTTTCAATAGGAACAATAATGAGAATATAAAAGGAGAAATAGCTTAAGGCCTTTGAACCCCGGTATAAAGGCTAGAAAATCATAAATTAACACCCTAATGAAAAATAGTTTAGCAAGGTTAAGGAAAAATGGTTTATGAAGGAATAAAATCCAATTTCAATATTCTATTCAAACACCACATATAATAAAATATTAAACAACTACCCAGATTAGGAAGAGATTTATGAGTACCTAGAATGTGGGAATTTTGAGGAAGGGTATGAGTTAGATGAGAAATATATAAAACATATTAAAAAAGCAAGCTTACACAGAGTCATTTCAATGCTAACTATCATTTCATAGTATGACATGCTACATTGGATCTTTACTCATATATCAAAACTTGTACTATTGTAAACCATAGCAAAAGGTAATATGATTTTTCATACTAGATGGAATCACGAGGATGTATAAATTAGATGTGATATAATTTTGTCTAGATATACAATTTCTATAGTAGTTTGAAGAAAACAAGTTGAAAGAAAAGAAAACAGAATAGCATAATTAATCAAGGATTGGTGTTATGATTCAGGTTCTTCAAAAATAAAATCAATAAGTTGTATCCAATTCAATTTTTTAATAGACCACTTATCGTGTATATAACCATTCTATGTATTATTTATGGTGAAAATAACCACCAAAAATTCAAACTAGAATGGATTCCCCTATTTAATCGAGTCGTTAAAAATGAGAAAATTTTTAAATCGAGAGGAATATTGTGTTCCAGTATTATCCATGTAGTCAATAAGTAACTAGAATCTCTTCCATGATTTAAAGTTGGCTTCTTTATGTCATCTTATCTCATTAATTTTATGTGTACCACAACTCATTTTACTCTTTTCAAATATATTTGGTCACTTGAATAACAACCTATTAATATCTAGTGATCCATAAATTGTTGCATATATTTGACTAGGTAGTTTGTCACAACAGATATGTGAAAACAAACAAAAACATATATTATAAATGGTTAATTCCTTTAGATTCCAAATTTCTTATTTTTATTTTTATTTTCTATGCATGCAGTAGAAAATATAAATAAAATAGATAACATAAACCATAATGAACACCAACATCTATTGGGGAACCCTTTCAGAGAAAACCCAACTGGATGGTGAGGATGCTCTACTTTCCTTTTTTTGTAATGCAAATAATGAAAGTAAAAAATAGAGAGATCTCTCTATGGATTTTCTTAGGATCTATGTCCCATTGGTTAATATATAATAAAAATACTCTTTGGTATGCTCTCTCTCTATCCATACCCATCTACTTTTCTCTACTGAGGAAAAAATTACAAAAAAATTATAATAGAACCCCATTTCCTCCTAGTTGCCCAATTATAATATAATTTAATATCCATCGAGAGGTTAAATTTTAACCATTAGAACCTATGATGAGTTAAAGCTCAACCCTTCTATATTTTTATTCATATTTTCCACATGGTTGGATCCTTTTCCATGAGTAATTGGGGTTGACGTGAGATTTTCTCAAATTATGGTGGTCAATCATGATAGGTAACTTCCAGGAGGGATAAATTTTGCATATGAACTATTATTAATCTAGTTCTTTCCCTGTTGGAAAGATATTTGAGTGTAGAATAGTGTCACAAAGTATGACACTTAAATGGGAAATTTTACCCCCAAGAAATCCCATTTAAGACTGCAAGTTGGACTTGAAAGGTTTTACACCCCAATACTATGAACTAGCCCATGTTGATAAAAATACTCATATTAGTCGATTCCTTAAATTTTCAACTATAAATCAGTCAAGATGGATGAGAAATTATAAAATTATACAATATGGATCATCTACTATTAGAAACTCTCAAACAATAAATGTATAAACCACTTTTATAAGTTATGTGAGTACTTCATGTCCCCATTATATGTTTTATTATTTGACAAACCTGCTCCAAGGGCCAACCTAGAAATAAAAAATCTTTGAAGAATGTGGGTGATTGGTATATTGATGAGTTATTCTCCAAATTTAGGGTGTTTGGGTGTTTTCTTGGGGTAATGCACGTGGGAATAAGGAGAACTATGAGAGAATATATTGGAGAGGATGTACTACAAAGCAAACAAAAGAGTGAATAAAAATAGAGAAAGAAGTGTGTGAGAACCATAAAATGTATTCTAGTGAATCCATGAATTTTGTGAGTATAAATTGATCCATGCATGGGTGTTGAAGGAGCGACTTTGAATAGATGGGGGATAAATGTTGAGATTCAAAAATATTTTGTTTGGCACCAATTATCCTAGTGAAAATTAAGCACCTACACTAGGGTGGGGCCCAGAGGTTATTTTTAGGTGCATGTTTATTTTTATTATCCCTGAATTTAGATGGGCATTCAACTGTAATATATTCTCAATGTGGACTTGAAATAGTGAACTGAAGTGGAATAATGAGTTAGCTAAGTGAATTTTGAGTTAGAGGTTGGTTGGTGGGACATGTAAAGTAATTCTAGTTGTAATAGAGTGATTTTAGTTGTAACAGAGTTCGAAGTGCAGTGGTGCATGAGTTTGTGCAAGTTGTAAATATTTTAACTTAGTTGAGTGATTTAAACTCAGTTGTGCTAGTTGTAACTGAATATACAGTAGTGAGAGATCTATTAATTAAAAATTAATTAATTCACATGTAGTGATCTCACATGCAACTGAGGATTTACTATTATTAGTTACATGCATCTCAGTTCTAGTGGAGATCCAATTGAGTTCTAGCTGAAAGGAAAGTTGACTATCAGTTGTGAAATTATCTTCTTGAACACATGCAAGAAAACACACATTGGATGTTCCCATGATACTTTCACAGCCAAGGCATGTAGGATTACATCAATTCAAGGATTTCATTTAGCAGGATTTGTGCAGTGAAGGCAAGTTGTCTAGAGGCAGCAAATTGGATAAGGGATTTCCCAATTTTTGTATGACAGTGTGAGAAAATTATCTCATGTACTGAGGGATCTGGAGAGAATATTTGTGTATGTAATTGTTTCATGATCCGTTATATAATATACAATAGAATATAGTGGGGTTTTAAGCTGTAAGCTTTCCCGGAGAAATTATCCGTGTTCTGTGTGATTGATCTTTCATCATGTTCATGTGATTGGCAATTTTTTTTTTTTAATTTCGAAAAGATTTTTAGAATTGATTAAGAATTTAACTTCATAAAATGTTTAGATCGGGTAAATATAAGATATACATGAATATTATATAATTTCTACATGGTATCGGAGCACAAGAAATTTTAGAAGTGAAGTAGGAGTTGAGTTTATGACTAGATAGAATTTGAATTTGCAGAAATACTTTCTTGGTGCTACAATTGATTCAAGATCGAAATGTATTTCAATGGCTTGATGTTAGACTATGCACTCGAGGGCACCTTGAACTACATTTCTTGGAAGGACAGGATGGAGGTGGTACTTGAAGACAATGGATTGACAGAATTCATTGACAAAGATGTTCCTAAGCCAGATGTTGCAAATGAAACCAAGCTTGATGCATGGAAAAAAAAAATGGTAAAGGCGAGGAAAATCCTTTTGGAGGGAGTACGAGACCACATTATCCCAAGCCTCCATGGGAAAGCCATACCATATTCTATGTGGAATCCTTTGACGGATCTATTCCAATGCAGCATTGACCATAGGAAATTGGCACTCAAAGATAAACTAAGGAAGATTAAGATGGAAAAGGGTGACACCATTCCAAATTATCTCACAACGTTTTTCCAATGTCGGGATGAACTTGGGAGTGTGGGAATAATAGTCACTAATGATTATTTTGTGAGTTTGGCTCTCCTAATACTTCCTAAGTGTTGGCACAGTTATGAAGACTCTATCAACAGATGAGAAAAACTGCCAGATTGGGAATGACTGTGGTTAGATTTGGTGCAGGAGTTGTTCAGACAGAACACCAAAGATGGCTCTTCATCAAAGCATTATGATGAATAGGATTGTGCTTTGGCTGTGAAGGAAAATAAGGGAAAGGGGAAGAAATTTCATTCTAAATCTGATTCTAAAGGCAAGAAGTAGGAAATGTCCAAGGTGATGTGTTTTCACTGTCATGAACATGGTCATTTTTCTACTAACTATCCACAAAAGAAGAAGAAGAAGAAGAAGGTTGTTGGATTTGCAGCTGGTGAGGCTCTTACCTTGCAATTTGAGCTTGAATTCTCCTTTATTGGATGCATGGTGTTAAGTGCATTGGCATGGGTGTGGTATTTGGATAGTTGTGCTTCCTTTCACATTACGAGAGATAAGGAACTTTTCAGTGACTTGGAGGAGAAAGATCTCTAGATGCATATTGAGATGCGTGACTATGGAAAGTATGGTGCTTCTAGGATTGGTACCATTAACTTTTATAGGGAGTCAGGTAAACCATTTCAATTAAAATATGTAATGCATATATTAGGTCTAAAGAAAAATTTGGTCTCAGTCGCAATGTTGGAGGAAAGAGGCTATGACATTCTTTAATGTAATGGAAAAGGATTCATGCGACATAAAACAATGGGTAAATCCAAGAGGATAGTTATTCGAGTTAATAATATCTACAAGCTATAGGTAAATGGTTTCTCTTCCATGATGGGCAAGGTAGAAAAAGTGGTGAGTCGATATGAGGGCGAATTATGGCACAAGCGATTGGGGCATCTTCATCATGGAGCCTTGAAAGTCATGCATCAATTATCTTCTAGACTTATAATGGGAACACTTGCTCAATTAGATCAGTGCAAGGGTTGCACAATGGGGAAGTATGTAAATTCCACCTTTCATGAGAATGAGAATCATGCTTCGGGGATCCTTGAGAGAGTTCACACAGATGTGTGTCCACCATTCTTGGTTGCTTCAAAAGAAAAACATAATTACTATGTAATATTTGTTGATGAATTTTCTCATAAATGTTGGATCTTATTCATGCAAAAGAAAGATCAAACATTCTCCAAGTTCTATGCTTTTAAGGCATTGGTGGAGAAAGAATCAGGGATGCAAGTGAAGGCTCTAAGGAGCAATAATGGTGGATAATACATCTCTAAGAAATTCAAGAACTTCTGCAGCAAAGAAGGAATTCAAAGAGAACTCATAGTGCCTCATAACCCATAGCAGAATGGGGTCGCAGAGAGGAAGAACGGAATGTTTTTGGGTGCAGCATGAGTGATGTTGCATGATCAGGGCCTACCAATGCATTTGTGGGCATAAGAATGAAAAAATATGGTTTATGTGCAAAATCGTTGTTCTCATAGAGTACTCGGCATGAGTACACCTGAAGAAGCTTTCACTAGTAAGAAACCATATGTTTCACACTTTAAGATTTTTGGTTCATATATTTATGTGCATGTGACCAAGGATTCCAGAAAGGAGCTAGAACCGGCTGCTAAAGTTTAGGTTTTTTTTGGGTACAAAGAAACACCCTATAATTATCATGTGTATTTGCCGAATAGAAGAATGATTGTTGTGTGACAAGATATAAAATTTGATGAGGGGAAAGCCATGTAGTTGTTCCTTGAGAGGGAGTTATAATTGCATGTGGAGGAGGAACTATTGGTTCCCAAAGATGAATCTCAAGATGTTGATCAACCACATGAGGAGTGCTAGCCACCTATAAAATTTTTCATATCAAATGGTGGCTAAAATATTTTTTAGCCTTTAAGAAACAATTCATGACCAAATTGTTAGTTCTTAAAGTATTATGATGATCTCTATCCTTGAGTTAATATTCACTGTCGTTTCCCTCATAATCCTAAAAATCTATTGTTTTCCAAGATAAGACTGCTTAAAACCCCATTTTCCATCATTTTTACCCCTCCTTTCATTCATAAAAAAATTCCATTTTCCTCGCTTTTTCCTCCATAAAATCCCTCCATAAGCCTCATTTAACCTTCAAAATCATTCACAAATCCCTTTAAAACCTTATATCTCCCCTTTTTCTGGTTTTAAAATTCCTTCATTTACCTATTAGAACCCTCAATTTGCCTAAAAAACCCTATTTTTTAGGCCTAAAACACCTTTTCTACACATAAGATTTTCCTAAGCCCATGAGGGCTTAACTCCTGTAATGCCTTTCCTCATAAAACCTTAAGCCCCATAACTGGGCACTTAGGGGCCCAAACTCCTCTCCAAACCCCATCAAACCTTACCTTCCTTTGTTATTTCATAAAACCCAACTTTCCATGTGTTTTAATAAAACCCGATAGTTCGAATTTGCAGCAAATACTGATCGTCGATCTAAACCAATCAACGGTCATCGGCTCATCACATCAAAAGTCAGTATGGGTCCTTCCTTCTTCTTTTTTTTCGTGTCTTTCAAAATTTTCGATGCGATCCCTTAGAGCAAACCTCAGTCGTCGATCATCCTTTCGATCCGATGGTTAGTACATCATCGCATCACAAAATTCCCTTTGTTCTTTCCCTTTCCCTCCTTCGATGCCGATCTTCCCGATTAAATCTTAGCCATTGAATCCGTAAGAACTGACGACTAAGATCTTCTCACACTCCGCCCATAAATTTTCTCCTTTTACCCTTCCGATTGAGTCTCAACCGTAAATCTGATTCCCAGATCCGAAAAATAGCGCTCCATCACATCGCATAAATTCACAAGTGCCATCCCCTTTTCTCCTCCAATTTGCGATCCTACAATCAAATCTCCATTGTTCATCCTTTTGATCGAACGGCGTGGACTTAACCCTACCACCATTCACCCAGCTGCCTCCCAATTGACCCCATCAATTAATCTTGACCGTTGGTTGTTTTCATCGAACGGCCACGATTTAATCTCGCACTCGAGATCTCCAAAGCAACCTTTAACCTATTTTTCACGGATTTTCTTAATGTTTGTACATTTTTTGTAGGTTATTAAGGTTTTGTTCACTGTTTTAAATGGAAAAAAAGCCAGGGATGACAATCCCCAGGCCATTTATTCATGAAGAAGGTGAATCCAAGGGATTCAAATTATGATTCCACTTATGCCTCATAGGCATTGGTGAACTCACAAAACCTCTACGCGCCTGCAAAACAACAGGGACACGGTGAATATCAAACAACCAAAGAGTCTCAGTGTCAAAGGATATGATCAGAGAATAAATGAATATTAATGATTTTAAACATATTTTAAATGGATTAAGGCACCAATTCAAGAATCAAAGGCCTAATCCACAGTTGTTAAAGGATAAAGACAAGAAATAAATATTAAGCCCTAATTAGGCCTAAAACACATAGTAAAGAAGATTAAAAGTGTTTTAAGAATAAAAAAAGGTATATATCAATCCAAAGGGCCTCCACTGCCACATCAAGGGCTAATTGAATCCTCTCCAACTACCAAAGCGCCGCCTGCATCTCTCCATAAATCAGAAGAAGGCAGAGTTATTGCCTTAGTCAGTGATATTTTGTTCAAAGCAGCCAGAGTTATTGCTAACCCGCCTAAGAGTTTTAAAGTCAACAAAATCTGCCAAACATGCTTAAGACTTAATCAAAATCAATTAATACATTGAAAATATCAGAAAAATTCTCCATTGAGCCCCTCAAAGGCCAAGAGGCATTAACTTGTATTAATTGAGCCTAGAGATCTTTTATTTCATCACACCTCCTCATTTATTCTATAAATACTTCTGTAGAAGATGAGATAGAGGTTGGTTATTAGATTTTTGATGTAATAGTTGTTGTATCAAATCATTGTTGAATGTAAATAAACTCTGAAGCTCTGAAGCTCTGTTAAGTTATTGAAGAAGTTAGGCTGAGAAGAGAAGTTGTTGTTGTAATGAAACATTGGACTTGAAGTGTGTAATTGGATTGACAATCAATATACAAGTTGGTTTTTGGGATCCTGGTCTATATCATTGGTGAAGTACCTGT
Organism: Pinus albicaulis; assembly: GCA_034641835.2. Taxonomy (NCBI): domain Eukaryota; kingdom Viridiplantae; phylum Streptophyta; class Pinopsida; order Pinales; family Pinaceae; genus Pinus; species Pinus albicaulis. The sequence goes on along the minus strand of CM076578.1, from coordinate 1,383,572,199 downwards.
TACTGTTATTGTTTTCCTTTCATGTATGCCATTTTGTTCATCTTTCTCTAATAAAGAACATAAAATATAGAGCTAGGATTTACTGTTAAAGTTACTCTTCTCTCACCGATAAGCTTTGTCTTTACGTTTTCTTCCAAATGTGTGTTTAATAATGACTTAAGTTAAGTATAAACATTATTAAGGAATGTTGGTTAGTCCATGTTTTGATGTGCGAAACTTGAAAGGAAGTTATTTAATGATATTTTCAATACATGCTAAGTAGAGTTAAACTAGAAAATTTTATGGTTTTCCCTGTCTTCTAGTTCTTTCTCCAAAGGTTGTTTTGAAGGTTTCCCTAAGAGTATGTTGAAAGCAAACCTAGATTTTAATGCATCTGACTTTATCTTCAGCTGCACTTCATTTTTTTTATCTGTTTTCATCCCTTCTGAAAGTATTCATGTGGATTATTGGATTGTTTGTCTGATAAGTTATCTTTAATACAAGATGGTCCAAAGAAATTTATGGTTAGCCATGTCTTTGGCTAGTTTCAAATAGTTTCTTAAAAAGGATTTTCTTGTTTGGAAAGTTAACAAATCCTTGTTGAAATTGTTGGCTTTTTCCACCTTCACAACACTTTAATGTTCCATTCCATCATTTAATGTAAAGGATCTTTTGATATATATGACTTTCCCCTTGGAGCACTCTTTAAAGTTGCACAATTAAACCCTTTTATGACTCCATTTCCAAATGGTTTAAAGTTGTTTCATGCTAATCCTATTTGCTGAATACTTCTCAATATACTTGCATCTTCACCTTTTGAACTCTTTCATTTTGTGATATTCCATCCAATTAAAGTTCTTACCTGACCAACAAAACAAACAAAAAACCCTTGTTCTTAACAACTAATCTAATATCATACCAAGACCTTAAAGATAAATCAATATTTTCACTTATAGAGAGATCCCTCTCTAGATTCAGGAGGAATAGATCCTAGAATCCCAAAGTGGTTCATATGTAGGCTTTGTAGTTTGTACTTTCCAATCTTGCAAATTACATAGACCCAACATTCTAGCAACCCCACTGGGGAGTTCTGAGTAAATCCTTGAAACAAAACACACAACATTCAGTACAGTATAAGTATCTCTCTTCAAGCACTACCAAGCATTTTGGTAATCATGGTAGGAATTATTTGAATCAGTGACAAACTAAGTAACCCTTATGATTCTCATAGAGCTTATCAAACTTTGAAGGAATCAGCTAGCTAAGCCATAAGAGTAAAATATCTCTGTCTCATCACCGTAGCTAAGTGTTGAAACAGATTTAGGACATTCTTATAACCCATAGGACTGAAAAAACTCAGAAAACCAAAAAACATGTCAGATTGGTATTCAAATCAATAAATGGTGGTGGACCATAAAACAGTTTACCTTTCACAAGCTAAAAATTTCCACCTGGTGACTCCACAATCATAAACAGACCTAAAGACTCCACTAGGAAACCCATTACTCTCATAACACCATATAAACTCAGTAAACAAACTTTAAAGTTCAAATTTTTGTTGCCAAATATCAGTTAGCCTCCTAAAATATTGTAATATTTGGTTAAACTTTTGTTGTTGTTGAGTCTAAAAAATTAGCATAGTGGCTTCTAGAAGAATCCATACTAGGAGCCATCATGACCCAAATCCACCAGAGATAGTTGATAATCCTGAAATCATACTTAGGAAGTATCCTAAGGTTCAAAATTCAACTATTATCAAACCAGTCCATAGAGCTATTTATGTTCCTAAGAACCTCACAGCTCTACAAGAATCACGAGCTGACTTAAGGAACCCATTCAGAACTAGGTCACTTCATGATATAATTCAGACAGACTCTGAGTCTCCACCTTCAACCTGGGACAGAAGTGAACATCCTAGTACTAGAGGAACTACTCCACCTTATTTACATTTCCTCCATAATTCTAGTTTCTCTCATCCTAGATCTGCTCAGCAGTCTCTTGTTGGTCCTTCCACTTTTGCTTCACATACATCCATTGTTCAAACCACCCCATTTCATTAACCACCTCCCTTCTTTCATCCTCCACCTATAAACCCCCCATTTTTTCCACAACCTCATATCATGGCAACATGGTATGCCCCTCCAGTCCTTCCTTTACCTTTAGTGAATCTTCCACAGGACTATCAGTCCAAGATACCACTGTATGATGCCAGTGGTGCTACTATTGCTTCACAACATGTCAACAAGATGAATTACTATTTTGACATAAATGAGATTGATGATGAAACTGTCAAACTTAGACTATTTTCTCAAAGTTTAGGGGGAGAAGCAAGAAAATGGTTCAAAGGCTTAACCCTTAATAGTATCAATGACCTTCAAGCCCTCCATCAATTATTCCTAAACAAGTGGGAAGTTAAGAAAAACCCTCTCCAAATACTTGCAGATTATAATAACCTCAAAAGAAACATTGGGGAAGGTGTCCAAAATTATTGTACTAGATTCAATAGTGTGTATAATGCCCTCCCCCTAGAATTGAAACCTCCACAAGGCTCAGCCTTGAACAAGTTTCCTAAAGGATTTGATCCTGAAAATACCTATCAGCTAAGATAAAGAGACCCTTTAACTCTAGAGGACATGCAAAAAGGAGCTCTTGCTGTGGAAGTGAAGTTGATGGAGAAAAGAGCAAGGATGAGGAATGAGAAGTATCATTTAAGAAAGAATCTTCACCTTCCACATCTAACTCAATGATGGAAAGAATGATGGAAGAAATGATGAAAAAGATGATCATACTTGAGAGAAAACAAGCTAGCCAAAACTAATCAGTTCCCCAAAAAAGAAACCAATATCAGAATCAAAATCAGAATTCCAGGAGAAACCAACCTCAAAACAGACCAAGAGACCCTGATCAAGAGATTATTCCTCCTTTTCATCAAAACTATGTAAGTGAGGTTGAAGAAACAATTGATCAAATAGAGGAAGATGAAATAAACATGTTGGGGGTACACAATGATTCTTTTAATGTTACTTACAATAGGAAGCAAGGTTCATATACACCCTATGATGATGAAAGAATGGAAGATAAAATTTATTATCAGGAGATGAAAATTTTCATCATAGAGACTCCAAAAGAATATTACCTTAGGAGTAAAAGGAATCAGGAAACTCCCAAAACTAAAACCTCTAAAAAATCTACAAAAAACAGCCCTGTGAACAAACCCAAAAACATTAAACAAAAGGACAAAACAGTGGTTGTAAATTCTGATACTGACAAAGAGAAAGGCACTCAAATTAATGAAAAATAGAGTGCATACCTTAGCAGTATTAGCACCTCAGCTAGTGCTCCTATTAAAACAATTTTGACCAATGTAAATAGAGGAAATCAGAAAGCTGATCTTGCTGATAAAATGTTGATTAATAAGGCTGAAAAAAACATTGTAAAAACTCAGATTCCTTTTAGTTTGGAACAGAAAATTGCCGAGATCAAAATCTTTGTTCCCCTCACTGAATTAGTCACCCAAGATGTATATAGATCACAAATTTTGAAAGCCTTCAACATAGAAGAAAATAATGACACTCTTAACCTCAATGATGATCAACCAAAGCTTTTATTTGGTCCCAATATTGAAGGTAGATACCAAGAAGGGTCAGTTCCTCCTTTTTATGTTAGTTTGAAAATTCATGACAAAATTTTACACAATGCCATGGATGATTCAGAGGCCTCTCATAACTTAATGCCCAAAGCAGTAATGGAGAGTCTGGGCCTTGAAATCACCAGACCATACAAATATCTATACTCCTTTGACTCCAGTAGAGTGAAATGTTTAGGTTTAATCAAAGACCTTTGTGTGAACTTAGCACAAATTCCAGCCAAGTGTTTAGTAATGGATATTGTAGTGGATGATGTAGCCCCCAAGTATGGTATGCTATTATCAATATCTTGGGGAGCTATGTTACAAGGAACAATGCAAATGGATATGACATATGCTACCATTCCTGTTTTTAATCAAACCAGAAGACTTTATAGGGAATCTCATATGCAATACATGGTCAGTAGCCAAGAGAGACCAGAACACTCTCCTCTTTATTTTTTGCATACAAGCCTTGATTCATTTATTCTTTTCAATCATGAAATATTTGATGAGCAGGAAACCTTAACTGACTTAGTGGCCACTTCTCACTGTAATATAGTGGTAGACACAGAAAAGGAGGAAGACATGACAGAAGGGTCAAAACAGTTTGTCAAATTAGAAAATCACTGCAAACTAATCACATGTCTAGAGCTACAAAACAGTCATCCATTGATTGTAAACTTTGAGATTCAAGAGAAGAATCCTCAACATAATAATTAACATGAGGAAATAAACCAATCTCAACATAGTGTTGCATTACAAGAACAATTTAAAAACACACAAGATAAAGAGGATACTAGTCAAACTAGTAATTCTGAAAATTGTCCTCTTTGGAGTATGAACTTTGATGGTTGTTGTACAAAGAACAATGCTGGAGCAGGCATATGGATACATAATGCTGAGAACAATCATATTGAAGGGCATTCCTACAGGTTAAATTTTCAATGTTCAAATAACATAGTTGAGTACGAATCTCTCCTTTTAGGTCTACACTTATTGAAAAAATTAGGGGCCAAAAGGATAAAAATTCATGGAGATTCAGAATTGATTGTTAGGCAAGTGAATGGGGAATATTGTGCCAAACACCCCAGACTTAGAACATATATAAATGATGTCATTGATTTATTGAAAACATTTGATGAATTCCAACTTGTTTTTGTCCAAAGAAACCAAAATATCCTTGCTAATGGTTCAACCTTTGTTGCTAGAATTTGTCTAACACCTTATGAAACCAAACAATGCACCATCCAAATCAAATTTAGACCAGCTGTCCTAGACAATGAAAAATATTGGCAAGCGTTTGATGGAGATAAACAAATAGGAGACTTCCTACAGTCCAGAAATGAATTTGAGCGACCAAGTTCAGGTTCAGGTTATGAATCAGACTGTCATATGGAACAAAATATTCTTGATGAAGAAGTAAAGTCTCCAGATATTGCTGAGATAAGTCTATTAGCTAATAAAATTCAACATACCACAGAAGTCAGTGCAGATTTAGAAAAATAAAACTTAGAAACATTGAAATCCAATACTCAAAGCTTTCCAAAGGGACTGGTCCCATTAGAAGAGTTGTTTGATTTCAATGATGTTGCCAAAAAACCAAAATTGGAACCTGTTGAAATTGAAATTGAAGAATGTAACATAGACAGTGAACAAAAACCAAAAATGATCAAACTGTCTAAAGCTTTGCCAGCTCACATCAATCTAAAATACATTGAGTTGTTTAAGTAATTTTTTGATGTATTTTCATTGAGTTATGAGGATCTAAAATCCTATGACACAGAGATAATTCAACATAAGATACCCCTCAAAGAAAACCATAAGCCTTATAGAAAAAAATTGCGCAGAATAAACCCTGTTCAATTACCCCTAGTTGAAAAGGAAATTAATAAAATGTTTGATGCTGGAATTATAGTCCCTATTAGATATTCATATTAGGTATCTAATCTTGTGTCAGTTAAGAAAAAGACAGGAGAAATAACACTTTGTATTGAATTTAGGAACTTAAATAGAGCCTCATTGAAGGACAACTACCCTTTACCCAAGATGGATCACATTTTACAAAGGGTAGTTGGTTCTAAAAGAATTTCTTTGCTAGATGGCTTCTCAGGTTATAACCAAGTTTTAGTGCATCCTAGTGATCAAATAAAAACAACCTGTACGACACCTTGGGGTACTTTCATGTATGTGAAAATACCCTTTGGTTTAATGAATGCTAGTGCCACATTTCAGAGAGCCATGGATATTGCATTCTTATAAGAATTAGGCTACTTCATCATTATTTACCTTGATGATATCATTGTTTTTTCCAAAACAGATGAAGAACACCTAGAACACTTAAGAAAAGTCTTTGAGAAATGCAGAAAATATAGGTTATCTTTAAATCCAAAGAAAACAATGTTTGGTCTCCAAGAAGGAAAACTTCTTCAACACACCATATCAAAAGAGGGGATAAAGATAGACCCAAAGAGGATTGATGGTATATTGCAAATCAACCATCCAAGAAACATCAATGAACTTCAATCTTTTGTTGGGAAGATTAATTTCTTGAGAAGGTTCATACCCAATCTAGCTGAACTCCTTAGAAACATAACAAACATGCTGAAGAAGGAACAAGGAGTTAAATGGACCTTAGAAGGAAAGAAATCATTTGAGCTGGTAAAAAAAGCATTAACCAAAACACCAGTTCTTATTAGTCCTGATTTTTCAAAACATTTTTTCATTTTTTCATTTGCATCAGAACACACAGTGGTTGTTGTCCTATTACAGAAGAACTTAAAGGGACAAGAGCAGCAAATTGCATTCTTTAGAAAGGCATTGAGAGATACACCTCTGAAGTACAATATCATGGAAAAACAAGCCTTTTCCTTAGTCAAATCCTTAAAATACTTTACAGTTTACATTTTACAATCCCACATAATTGCATTTGTGCCAAATTCAGTTGTGAAAGATATTTTAACCCAGGATCCAGATGGAAAATGAGGAAAGTGGATAGCTGTGATACTTGAATATGATTTAGAAATAAAGCCCACTAAGCTCATAAAAGGCCAAGGACTAGCAAGATTAATGGCTGAGTCTAATTTTGAAGCTCTTGATATAAACATGATAAATGCATTAGATGAACTAGAGGAGTTGTCAACTCCCATTATTGAAGATTATTTTATGTTTTTATATTGGTATGCTGATATTTCATATGTTTTACTAAATTTGAATACACCTCCTATTTTGTCTAAAACAAAGGCAAGATTTTTAAAGTTGAAAGCTGTTAATTACTACATTTTGGATAAATGTCTATATTGGAAAAATGCTAGTGGATTATTGCTTAAATGTTTTCCTGAGAATGATACAGATAAGATCAAGCATGAATTACATGAAGGAGAATGTGGAGGCCACCTCTATTGGAAGACAACTACCAATAAAATCCTTAGAGCTAGTTACTATTAGCCCACCCTTTTTCAAGATGTCCATAAAATGATTATTTCCTGTCATAAATGCCAACTTTTTGAAGGAAAAAGAAAATTGCTTCCCTTACCCTTGCATTCGATCACTATTGAAGCTCCTTTTCAACAGTGGGGTCTAGACTTCATTAGGGAGATCCATCCAGCCTCATTTGCCCAACATAGATGGATCCTCACTGCAACATAATTTTTTACCAAATAGATAGAAGCCATCCCTTCTAGGCAAGCCACTGATTCTGCCATCATAAAATTCCTTGAAAATCATATCCTATATATATTTGGCTGCCCTAGGAAGATTATCAATGATAATGCTGCTGCATTTGGATCCAAAAATATGGTTGAATTCTGCCACAAATATCAGATTACGTTGGGTCATTCTACTGCTTATTACCCTCAAGGTAATGGGTTGGCAGAATCCTAAAATAAGATTTTAGTAAATATAATCAAGAATTTGTTGGAAGACAATCAGAAATCATGGCACACAAAGCTAGTGCATGCTCTTTGGGTTGACAAATTAACACTCAAGAAATCAATTGGAATGTCACCCTACCAGCTTGTCTATGGAGCAGATGCAATTTTTCCAACCAGTCTAGGAGTGCCAGTCATGAAGCTGACCCAAGAAATACAGTCTGAGGATAATTATATGACAAGAAGAATCAATCATACTATACATCTTCAACAAACCAAAGAGGAATTCTACAACAGAGCATTACAAAAGCAAGAAAACATCAAGAAGTTGTTTGATAAAAGGAAAAAAGACAGCGATTTCAACATCGGTGACAAGGTTTTAAAGTGGGATTCCAGGAGATAAGATAAGGGAAAACATGGGAAATTTTATAACTTATGGATGGGCCCTTATCTTATTCATTCTACTACTAGTAAAAATGCTTATTTCTTACAGGAAATAAATGGAACTGAACTCTTTGGAGGTCCTTTCAATGGCAGGATGCTCAAACATTATTTTTCTTGATTGTACCAGTTTGAAGCTTTTTTTATTTTTCTTCATTGTGAATATTACATCCATCACTGCATTCAAAGTTAGAAAAAAGAGAAATAAAAAAACAATAGAAATAGAAAAGAAGGCAGAATGAAAACGAGAAAGGTACATCCCCATACCAAAAAGAGAAACAAAATCTGAAAGTGTGAAAGCTCAAATGCCACTTCTAAGAAACACACTTCTAGTTATTCATACAGTCTAATCATGACTAATTAGTTTTTCAATTTACTACTGATAGGTTAGTGAAATATATTTGCAAAACAACTCAATCTTGGCTTATCAGTAAGGTATATTAGGATAGAAAAACAAAGGTTCAAGCAAGCTCAAAATCTGAACCTATGATATTCAAAACAAGAATGGCTCTAATCAAATCAAATCTTGAGCCAAAGGTAGAAAAAAAACTGGTTCTAGTAGGCTCAAAACTTGAACCAGGAAAGAAATAAAGACATCTCAAAAAAATTCAAAATAGAGCTGAAGGAATAATGAAGGATGTTCTTTATTTTTAGATCTTAAACCTTCACAATTTTGTTTTAAATTTTCAGAAAATTTTAGTCTATGTGCAGCTTGTTTTTATGCCATAGACCCACAGCAAGTTCGACTACTCAATCCTGGCTTGGCTACTTTTAAATTTCTATTTTAGAATTTAGAGAATGAAAGTCTGTGAGACAGTTTAATCCTGATAGATGGTAGTTAGATAGAGAAGCTTATGAACTCAACTTTTTAATCTGAGTTCATGGAAAAATAAGGATAGACTTAGAATAGTTTTATGTTTTCAATAAAATAATAAAATGCTGATGTTTAAGTTCTGCAAGTCCAACTACACCTTCTGAATAAAAAATGTTAGGAAGTAGGTGTGTAGCTGTTTGGGAAAGAATTTTTCTGCTGATATGTCTAAAGTTCTGCTCATATTTCAAGCAGCTAATCAGAGAAGAAGAAAAGGTTTTCAAGGGATAGAGCAACTAATCTACATCCATATAAAGCTTTTCTAAGGTTCTTGACACCTCCAAGGAGCTGCCATTGCAAGTTGGAGCTGTTTTTAGCCACGTATAAAATTTGTCATATCAAATGGTGGCTAAAATATTTTTTAGCCTTTAAGAAACAATTCATGACCAAACTGTTAGTTCTTAAAGTCTTATGATGATCTCTATCCTTGAGTTAATCTTCACTTCTGTTTCCCTCATAATCCTAAAAATCTTTTGTTTTCCAAGAGAAGACTACTTAAAACCCCATTTTCCATCATTTTTACCCCTCCTTTCATTCATAAAAAAACTCCATTTTCCTCCCTTTTTCCTGTATAAAATCCCTCCATAAGCCTCATGTAACCTTCAAAATCATTCAAAAATCCCTTTAAAACCTTATATCTCCCCTTTGTCTGGTTTTAAAATGTCTTCATTTACCTATCGGAACCCTCAATTTCCCTAAAAAACCCTGTTTTTTAGGCCTAAAACACCTTTTTTGCATATAAGGTTTTCCTAAGCCCCCGAGGGCTTAACTCCTGTAACCATTTTCCTCATAAAAACTTAAGCCCCGCAACTGGGTGCTTAAGGGGCCTAAACTCCTCTCCAAACCCCATCAAACCTTACTTTCCTTTGTTATTTCATAAAACCTGACTTTCCGTGTGTTTTAATAAAACCCGATAGTTCAAATTTGCAACGAATATTGACCGCTGATCTAAACCGATCAATGGTCATCGGCTCATCACATTGCAAGTCTGCATGGGTCCTTCCTTCTTCTTCTTTTTTGTGTCTTTCAAAATTTTTGATGCGATCCCTTAGAGAAAACCTCAGTCATTATCATCCTTCTGATCCGACAGTTAGTACATCATTGCATCGCAAAATTCCCTTTGTTATTTCTCTTGCCCTTCTCTGATGCTGATCTTCCCGATTAAATCTTAGCTGTCGAATCCACAAGAACTGATGGCTAAGATTTCATCACACTCCACCCATAAATTTTCTCCTTTTACCCTTCCTATTGAGTCTCAACCATCGATCTGATTCCCAGATCCGACGGACAACGCTCCATTGCATCGTGCAAATTTACATGTGCCATCCCATTTTCTCCTCCGATTTATGATCCTCCGATCAAATCTCCACCGTTCATCCTTTTGATCAAATGGCCCGGACTTAACCCTACCACCATTCACCTATCCACCTCCCAATTGACCCCATCAATCAATCTTGACCGTTGGTTGTTTTCATCAAACGGCCATGGTTTAATCTCGCACCCGAGATCTCCAAAGTAGCCCTTAACCTATTTTTCACGAATTTTCTTAATGTTTGTTCCTTTTTTGCAGGTTATTAAGGTTCTATTGATAGTTTTAAATGTAACAAAAACCAGGGATGACGATCCCCAGGCCATTGATTCATGAATAATTTGAATCCACGGGATTCAAATTATGATTCCACTTGTGCCTCATAGGCATTGGTGAACTCACAAAACCTCTGCGCACCTGTAAAACAACAGAGACACAGTGAATATCAAACAGCCAAAGAGTATCAGTGTGAAAGGGTAGGATCAGAGTAGAAATGAAGATTAATGATTTTAAATAGAGTTTAAAGGGATTAAGGCACCAATTAGAGAATCAAAGGCCTAATCCACAGTTGTTAAACGATAAAGACCGGAAATAAATATTAAGGCCTGATTAGGCCTAAAACACAGAGTAAAGTAGATTAAAAGTGTTTTAAGAATAAAAAAAGGGACATATCAGTCCGAAGAGACTCCACTGCCACATTAGGGTCTAATTGAATCATTTCCAGCTACCAAAGTGCCACCTACATCTCTCCATAAATCAGAAGAAGGCAGAGTTACTACCTCAATTAGTGATATTTTGTTCAAAGCAGCCAGAGTTATTGCTAACCCACCTAAGAGTTTTAAAGTCAAAAAAATATGCCGAGCATGCTTAAGACTTAATGAAAATCAATTAATGCATGAAAACTATCAGAAAACTTCTCCACTGAGCCCCTGAAAGTCTAAGAAACATTAACTTGTATTAATTGAGCGTAAAGATCTTTTCTTTCATCCCACCTCCTCATTTCTTCTATAGATACTTCTGTAGAAGATGAGATAGAGGTTGGTTATTGGATTTCTGATGTAATAGTTGTCTTATCAAATCATTGTTGAATGTAAATAAACTTTGAAGCTCTAAATATTTGTTAAGTTATTGAAGAATCTAGGCTAAGAAGAGAATTTGTTGTTGTAATGAAACATTTGACTTGAAGTGTGTAACTCAATTGACAATCAATATACAAGTTGGTTTTTGGGATCCTGGTCTATATCATTGGTGAAGTACCTCTTACTATTATTGTTTCCCTTTCACGTAAGCCATTTTTTTCATCTTTCTCTGATAAAGAACAACAAATATAGAGCTAGGATTTACTGTTAAAGGTACCCTACTCTCACTGATAAGCTTTGTCTTTAAGTTTTCTTCCAATTGTGTGTTTAAGAATGACTTAAGTTAAGTATAAACATTATTAAGGAATGTTGGTTAGTCCATGCCTTGATGTGCGAAACTTGAAAGGAAGTTCTTGAATGATATTTTCAATACATGCTAAGTAGAATTAAACTAGAAAAGTTTATGGTTTTCCCTGTCCTCTAGTTTTTTCTCCAAAGGTTGTTTTGAAGGTTTCCCTAAGAGTATGCTGAAAGCAGGCCTAGATTTTAATGCATATGACTTGATCTTAAGCTGCACTTCGTTTTTTTATTTGTTTTCATCCCTTTTGAAAGTATTCATGTGGATTACTAGATTTTTTGTCTGATAAGTTAGCTTTAATACAAGCTTCTCCAAAGAAATTTATGGTTTGCCCTATCTTTGGCTGGTTTCAAACAATTGGTTAAATAGGATTTTCTTGTTTGGAAAGTTAACAAATCCTTGTTGAAATTGTTGGCTTTTTCCACCTTTACAACACTTTAACGTTCCATTCTATCATTTAATCTAAAGTATCTTTTGATATCAATGAATTTCCTCTTGGCCCACTCTTTAAATTGTTGCACAATTAAACCCTTTTATGACTCCATTGCCCAATGGTATAAATTAGTTTCATGCTAATCCTATTTGCTGAATACTTCTCAATATAGTTGCATCTTCACCTTTTGAACTTTTTCATTTTCTGATATTCCATCTAATTAAATATCATACCTTACCATCCAAACAAAAAAAAACCCTTGTTCTTAACAACTAGCCTAACATCATACCAAGACCTTAAAGATAAAACAATATTTGCACTTATAGAGAGATCCCTCTCTAGATTCAGGAGGGCTAGATCCTAGAATCCCAAAGTGGTTCATATGTAGGATTTGCAGTTTGTATTTTCCATTCTTGAAAATTACAGAGACCCAACAAAGAGGTTCATGGAGTGGACGAAGCTACTCAAGCAGAGCCATCCATCATAAATGGCAGAAGGCGCACCATGAAAGCTGATAGGCCGACACTTGATGCTATATATAATGTAAGAGCCCCTACTTCATAACACAGACAGATACAGTTTCCTAACTGATTTACTTGATACGTGGCTCCCATTAGAAAATTTATTTTGATTGAACCATCTTCCTTTCAGGAAGCAATGCAACAACCTACTTTGGTTGATGCAATGGTGGAGGAGTATGACTCCATTGTAAAAAAGATTGCATGGGAAATTGTCCCAAGATCGGTTGACAAATTAGTGGTAGGTTCGAGATGGAACTACAACGTGAAGAAACTTGTTGATGGAACTGTGGATAAATACAAGGCTGAATTTGTGGCCCAGGGCTTCTCATAGATCGAGGGGATAGATTATGATGAGACCTTTACACCTGTCACAAGGTACTCTTCCATAAGGACCATCCTTTCACTCTCGGCACAAATGGGTTGGCGCATTCATCAGATGGATGTGAAAACTTCATTTCTTAATGGTATAATTGAGGAAGAGGTTTACATAGAGCAGCCTGGAGGTTTTGAGATCTTCAACAGTGAGTTGCATGTGTGCAGGCTCAAAAGGGAATTGTATGGGCCGAAGCAAGCACCCCGTGCTTCGTACACTCGGATAGATAGCTATTTCACTGGACGGGGCTTCACCAAAAGTGAAACAGATATAAACATGTACCAGATTGTGGTTGAGGGTAAGCTATTGATCATTTTTCTTTATGTTGATGATTTAATTTTGACTGGTGATGAGCAGTTGATACACTCATGCAAGGAGGATCTTGCAAGGGAGCTCGAAATGAAGGATATGGGCCTCCTTCATTATTTCCTTGGATTGGAAATATGGCAGCGGGATGGTGAAATTTTTGTGTTTCAAGGAAAGTATGTAAAGGAGATACTGGGTAAGTTTAACATGGAGAGTTGGAATCCCATGGATACTCCTCTTCCAGGAAACTAGAGGAAAGAGGATGCTATTTTTGGAGAGGTAGTGGAAGCTACTATCTATCGACATTTAGTCAGTTGGCTAATGTATTTAGTGAGAACAAGACCAAGCATTTTCTATGCACTTAACCAACTTAGTCAATCTATGGCTAATCCTACCAAGCTCTTTTAGAAGGCAGGGAGTCATGTCCTAATATACCTTATGGGCACATCAGAGTATGGTCTATGGTATAGACAGATGTATGCAGTGAAATTGCATGGCTTCACGGATACAGATTGGGCTCAAAGTCCATCAAACAGAAAGAGCACATCAGGGGGGATCTTTAGCATTAGATCTACAACTCTTTCTTGGTACATTAGGAAGCAGATATCTGTGGCACTCAGTTCATAAGAAGTGGAATACATGGCAGAAATTCAAGCTACATGTGAGGCTATCTATATGAGAAAGATCTTGGTTGGTTTGTTTGGTTCTCAGATGGATCCAACAGTGATTCATTGTGATAATGAGACTTGCATTAAACTCTCGATTTATCTTGTGTTTCATGATAGGTCCAAGAATATAGATATCTGGTACCATCATCTCAGAGATTGTGTGCAGAGGATAATCATGTTGCTTAAGTACATTCCCACTGAAGATCGGGATGTAGATATTCTAATGAAGGTCTTCACGAGAAGAAAATTCAAATACCATAGTAACAGGATCAGGGTGAAGGATAATCCCTTTCTTGTTGAGAGGGAGTGTTGAGATTCAACAAGAAAATTTTTGGCACCAATGATCCTAGTGAAAATTAAGCACCTACACTAGGGTGGGGCCCACAGGCTATTTTTAGGTGCATGTCTATTTTTATTATCACTTAATTTAGATGGAGATTAAAATATAATCTATTCTCAATGTGGACTTGAAATAGTTAATTGAAGTGGAAAAATCAATTATCTAAGTGAACTCGAGTTAGAGGGTGGTTGGTGGGACATGCATAGTAATTCTTGTTGTAACAGAGTGATTCTAGTTGTAATAGAGTTCGAAGTGTAGTGGTGCATGAGTTTGTGCATGTTGTAAATAGTTTAACTCAGTTAAGTGAGTTAAAATCAGTTGTGCTTGTTGTAACTGAAGATACACTAGTGAGAGTTCTATTGAATTAAATATTAATTAATTGACATGCAGTGATCTTACATGCAACTGATGATTTACTATTATTAGCAGCATGCATGTTAGATCCAGTGGAGGCCGAGTTGAGTTCTAGGTGAAATGGAAGTTGACTATCAGCCGTGACATTATCCACTTTCACACATGCAAGCAAACACACATTGGATGTTCCCATGATACTTGTGCAATCAAGGCAGGAAATATTGCATCAATTTAGGGATTGCATTCAGCAGGGATTGCGCAGTGAAGGTAGGTTGTCTGGAGGCAGTAAATTGGCTAAGGGATTTTCCAACTTTTGTATGACAGTGTGAGACAATTAGTTGATGTATTGAGGGATATTGTGAGAAGAGTTTTGTATGTATTTTCTTCATGATCCATGATATAATATAAAATATAGGATAGTGGGATTTTTAGCTGTGATATTTCCCTAGGAAATTATCTGTGTTGTGCGTGGCTGATCTTTCTTTATGTTCATGTGATTGGCGATTGTGTTTTTAATTCCAGAAATATTTGAAGGAGTGATTTAGTATTTAAATTTTGCAATTTTTAGATCAGGTGAATCTAACATATACATGCATATTATAGAATTTCTACAATAAAAATATTTTTAGTTACAACTAACCTATGTGGGGATGAATTATTGAATAAATTAGATAATGAATCAACAATGAAGCCTTCAACCTAAGAAATATGGACTTGTAGGAAATTCTGAAGAATTAGTTTAACTAAGGAACATAAGACATTGAGAGAAAGAGAAATATAGAGAGACTGTTATATTAGTAAAGGGGTCCCTTTTTTGTTGTGAAGACCCTAGGTGGCCACAATTTTTTATATTAATATGCCACAATTCAATAGTTGAAGAGAAAAATATTGAATCCTATGTTTGAAGGGGAGTGGTCTTCATGTCCTCTACCATGTTTTCAACCTTATGAAATCTTGAGTGATTATTTCCCCAAGGAATTATATTTAGCTTTGTGGTGGCCAAATACAAGAAACCTATAGTGTTGATGTGCCTATGATTAGGTGGAGAGTGGATCTCCCTTCTTCGGTTTCGATTAAATCTAAGTGACTTAGACAAGTGTATATATCTTCTTACTAATGAAATGGATTGTTACTCAATTTTCTTCGATTTTCTATGTTGGATTACTATGTATATTTATAATTATAATATTAAAGTATTTCTGATGGTTTATTTAGTTTGTATGTAATGAAGTGTAGCAAAAAACGATTTATCATTCTTGATTGTTACCTATAATTTCCTTATATCTGACCTCTATACACAAAAATAATTGTATTGAAGTAAAATGTTTCCTGTGAGTTATGTTGTGAAGTGGAATTAAGATGCTAAATAGATATTATATTTATTTTTTAATCCAAATGTGTGAGTGGACTTACCAAGGTAGTGGTGCGAGAGAATAGCAAGTGATTATATCTCTATCTTGATTAGAAGACTTGAAATTTATTTTATGGTTAAAGGGATTATGTTCCTTTGTATTTAATACAAATATTGGTTTCCCTATTTGTAATTATTTGAAAGTGGAAGTTGAATTTGCATTCCAAAAAGAGTGAGAGTAAGCTTAGTCAATTAGAAAAAATTGTGTATCTAGCCCTTGGCCATCTCTTTGTTTTTCTTGGTGAAATGGCTTGATTGAAGGTAGCGTTTTTTATTCTCCCTGATGTCATTGAATACTTCTAAGCTTTCAAAGAAAATTGGGTGATTCCTTTCCCTATCAAAGAAAATTTCTAACTTATGAAAGAAGCTTGATAGGCTCTTCAAAATTCTCAAACCTTTAGGTTTAGAAACCTTCGGCTTAGCCACAAGTGGGCTATTAGACATTTGGTTGTTCAAATATCAAGCCTCAGGCATCAAAATAAACATAAAATAAAATACCACCACAAACTCATGATAATAATGGATCCCAATAAGTCTATTACTGGATACATATATCATTTTCAGTTGTTTATTGTGTATCAAGAATCAACATATTAGGCCTCAAGTTATGTGTCTTCGAAACTTGAGGTTTGAGCTCTTTTTACCTTTAATAATTATATATTGATATAGGAGTTATAAATTTTAAGAAGTGGATTCTTTGGCCTCATCCCCTTGTCATATGGATGATGGGAATAGTGAACAGGAGTTTGAATGAAAAGGGATATCATGCCTTCAACCATAAAGTATAGATCTTTGGCTACTTAATTTTGATATAATATAATAGAAAATATTAATCAAAGTCACTAATACTAAAAAAACCTACATTTCTTGTTGTTTAATGGAAGGTTCACGAGTTTCTAGATAATGGGAAAAGGGATTGGAGTGTTGGGTAATAGGATACTATGATTTTGAAGTTTTCATATCAATATATTGATACCAAAATAGCAATATTTACTCTTTATATCGATGAAGAAAAATAAGGTGTTGGATGTGACATGTTGGTATGGCAGGTTTGGTGATGTGGCATGTTAACATGATATTGATGTTTCATGTTGATGCAATAGGAGATGTGTCATGATGAT
>CM076578.1:1383498688-1383555041 GCA_034641835.2 Pinus albicaulis | reverse complement strand
TGTGGCATAAAGAAGGCCCTTTGATGTTGTGGTATATGAATATGGTGTCAATGTGGGAAGACAATATCGTGGGATGGCATGGATTAGAGTGCATAGTGGTGTTGAGGTGGAAACCAAGAAGCAACTGAGGTGGAGATGATATGGATATAAAATTTCAAGATGTCGGGTTATTACGTGTTAGGAAATATTATATCCATATGAATCCATTATTATAATGTATCCCAAAAATTTTATTGGCTAATGAAAATAATCCTATTATTGGATTCCTATCAATTTTATGGGGGAAGTGGTTACAAGTGTAGTTCATGTGTTTATATGGAGGGGTGGTAGTCTATTGACCTAGGAGAAGGATTTTCAATTAAAGGAAGATGTGGAGTGATGGTGGTAAATTAAACATTATTCATCCTATGGGATGTCTACTATTATTTGTTTAGCTAAGATTACAATGATGTTAAACATCGGGTGTTCTCAGTGGGGAATCCTGCCTCTTTCCTTGAGAGGCCTCTTGGAGGATTATTGCACTACATTTCCACACTCAGGCTTTAGGCCAAGCTACAAATTTCTTCATCAGCGTATTTTCCTTTTAGAGTTGTGATGGGTTGCGGGGAGGAGCTGTGGAGAATTATATTGGGTGACTTGAGAGCTAGTTTTGCAGTGGAGGAGGGTTTTCATCCATTGGAAGGTCTGTAAAGAAGCCCCTTAGGCTTTATTGACATATTTTGAATTAGGCCAAGGAGTATTTATCCCCTACAACACAGTTTAAGTCCAGATCTGCATTATTTTAGGGAGGAGTTGTAGGGGTGGTTGTAGTGGCTGTTTTGGGAGTTTATTTCTTCAGTGGAGGAGCCATTCTTTCATCTGAAGGATCTATTGGAGAAGAGCTATAGGTTTCTACATCAGCTTCAGCCATATATTCTCATTTTTTTTGTTGCAGCATACCTCCAGCACTAGGGCTATAGCTTATATTGGCACACTATGTGCATTTTCCGGAAACCCTCTTGCGTTACCTTGGAAAGTTGATCTAGTGCCCAGATATGTATGTCTAGTATCTATTGTGGTCTATATGAGTGTTTTTATTTCATGGTATGATATCTAGCTGTAGTTATGTTTTTGGACACCTAATCCTCAATGGGTAGGTGTGGAAGGTGAATGGACAAAAGGAGTCTAAGAGACCACTTGGAAGATGAATCTGAGGGTCACCTAATGTTCTATAAAAGCACATCTATGGTTAATAGTAAAATAACTCACACTTATCTTTTCCTTTGTGTGTTTACTTTCTCATTCACCATGAATATGATTAACATGATATCAAAGTAGGAGAATTTTGGCCCTGTCCTAGTTTTGTGCCTTTGTGGCCGCTCTCTTTTAATGTCATTTCTACCATTAGTTCTTCATTCCATGAGTGTCTTGTCAGCTACATTCTAGCTCTGATTTCTTCCCAGTTCGATAGCTGCTCCAAGAAACGCCTTTTTTTCCTTCTTCTGTGTTTATCCCTCATCCCATCAATAGTGGAATTTATGCTCAATGCTCCCTCTAAAAGCCATTATTTTCCAACACTCTGTTAGGGACTGTCCACCTCCTCTATGTGTGCTCTGAATCTCAGGAACCATTACCAGCTGGAGTAACACTGAGAGTTTAACTGAGATTCTCATGGATGTGCAAGCTCACCTCTCCGCACGGATCACTCCATACCACCGAATCCTACTGGCATTCCCTTCAACTGTTTCAACTCCCACAACGTGGTTGTCGAACCCACAACCACAAGGTCACATACACAGTCGAATCCACTGCTTAGAGTCTCCGCCCTCCATTGCTCTCCTGTGGCCTGCGTGTTCAACCTTCTATACTCCACTACGTCGCTACCTCCCTCACGACCCTCCTTCACTATGCCTCCTCCCGACCACAGCAACCTCTAAATACTATGAACCTTTGTGCAGAATGTGATATATGTATGGAGTGAGAAATCATATCTCAAACTTGATTGGACGTTGGAATTAGATATTTTGAAGAGTCGCGAGTTGAGCACCAATTTTATTTTTTCATCTTGAATAAAGTGACCCAGCATGTGTAGTTGTCTATTTGTAGAGCCTTCATGTCAACCAAGAAGAGAGAAAGTGAGTTGTAGCTCCATATAATAGACAACGTCGTGTCTCATAGTGGAACATAAATTTGGCACTGGTGGCCCTCCATCCCTCATACTTGTGGCACCTCTGTCAGCCCTTATAATGCTCTACTCACTCCTCCCTCAACAAAACATGCTCCAATTACCCCTTATGTATTTAGCCTTGGCATAGAAGGCCTACACTGGCATAGCACTACATTACCCTTGACTCTCCACTTCCACCTGTAGTCAGTCTCTCCTCATTAATATGAGTAGTCCACACTCCTTTTGATAGATTCTCTTGCAGTTTGGACAATGATGCAACATCGACTAATCAAGTAATTGTTGCAACCTCTTGTATTGAATGACACAGTCATAAAGCTTGATATGCCTGGTGCTAAGTGAGGAGTAGTCGCATTATATTGTCAAACTGGCATTCTTCATTATCTCCGAGAAGCTGAGGAGTTAGGTTATATTAGCAGCCCTAGAGGAAGAGAGTGACTGATATGGTCATGTCGATCCATGGAAAGTGCTATGAAGAGGAGTTTTTCTATGGTTTTCATAGTATGCATGTTGGATTCATATTATTCTTTGTGCCTTGAATTTGTGAAACACTAATTTTATGGGATGTTTAATGTGTTGCATTGGTGATGGAGCATAGTCTTTAAAAGGGCGTATTTTTTATTCAAGTGCGATGAGACTTTTTAAGTGCATTCTTCTTGAAATAAATATTGAAAATTGAGTGTTGAAGCATTGAAGCTATTAATTAACAATATTATCTCCTCGAACAAATGAAATTCTGCATATTTCTGCACATGAGGGAACACACATTAATATTGGAGCACAGTGAAAGAGCCGAGGCGAGGCTTCACCACTATGTTCACTCTTCACACTATTTCTTCTTTCATCAGTTGCTCACACCAGGGGTTAGTACTACCGATTTGTGAATCCTGTTCTTGTTCTTGGGGCTAAAGGTCTTGTCCTCTATGAATTTCATATTTTAATCTCATAGCAGTGAATAACCAGTACCAGTCATCATTTGATCCTGTTGGTATGGTGTAAAGTGCGCCATCTTTTCTCCAGTCCTTAATTAATTGTTTATTTTTAGGCATATTAGTAGGTCCTTCTCTTTTATGTCTGTTGTGAAAGATAATGAGTGGAATTTTTCAACTCATTTGTTTTAGTTCATTGGAAGCAACATTTATCTGAGAAAGGCCTACATTTTATAGCCTTCACTAAGTGTACTGAGCCTTTATTTTTTCTCAGAAAATGACCAAACTTGATGATGTATTGAAATATTTGAATAATCTAATACATTCCACATGGTAAACATCAGCAAAGCCTCTCTTTATAACATTAAAATATTTCTACAAGATGCACAAGACAAGATTGAACTTTTGCAGTTGGAGTCTTAGCTTCAGCAAGAAGAATTACAACACCAGAGTCATCATTCTGAACTTGTTTCTGTTTAGAAAATTGAAAGAGACTCCCATAAAGAGAAAGCCAATAATGTTGTGGTTGATTCACATTTAATGCCCAGTACAAGAGTAGATTTTCATGCAGAAGCAAAAATCCAGTCTGCACTTCCCAAGCCCATCATCAAACCTTGGGAAGTGCTTGTCCATAACAAGAAAAGAACCGGTCTTGGATATGAAAAGGAGTTTTCCTTTCATATTCTGGACTACTCCAAGCCCATAAAATTTCAGAGTGTTGGATTTCTTCATGAAATTTCACCTTCAGCTATTCCAGATCCTGCTCCTCTTCCACAGCAACATCAACAAGTTGAAAAATGCCAACACTGTGATCGATTTGGCCATAAGAAAGATCATTTTTTTTATCTTCACCCATGCAAGAACTGTGGTCGACACACCCATTATTCACACAAATGCTTCAAAATCAATCCTCCTGTAAGAACAAAGATTCATCTTCGATGGATCACTTCTTGGCAATGGGTATCAACAGCCAAGAAGATGTTTAAGTCGCATATCAGAACTTGTTCTAGAATATTGAACAATCTTGTAGTTGATTTTTCGACATCATCTGACCTTGTAACTAATAGGGGGTGAAATGGTGGTCATTTACAAGCTTCTAAGTCACATGAAGCAAGCCTGAGCCACAACCTGTCATTCCAGATTTAGAGTTGTAGCCAGAGACATAACAGTTCAAGCGAGGCTGAGCCACAATCTCTCATTCTAGATTCAGAGTTGTAGCTAGACACACGGAAGCCCATGATAATTCCTGTAGTTGGTGGAAAACCTTAAACCATTCATGAGAGGTTCATATTCTTCCCCTTCAAATAATTCGGGACACTTTCTCTAGCAGAAGGCTTCAGCTTCTTGCCAGCTTTGGTAGAGTTTCGGGAGATTCATTAAGAATTCCAGTGTTGGTGTTCATCCTTAAACAATCATAGGTTTTATACCTCCCTTCTTCTAGTTTGAAGGTCTCCCTCCTCAAATATTAGGGACACTTCCTCTAGCAGAAGCCCTCAGCTTCTTGCCAAATTTGGAAGAGTTCCAGGAACTGCACTAAGCATTCCAGTGTTGGTGGTCATCCTTAAACCAACTCTTTATGCCAAAATTTCAAAGAGTTGATTCAGCCTAAGTGATTCCATGCATACTTCTCATATTTTTATTACAACACTCTTCTTGGATTCACACATACCCCTTCGGATTAAGGGGGGGGATTCGGGACACCTAATCCTCAATGGGTAGGTGTGGAAGGAAAATGGACAAAAGGAGTCCAAGATACCACTTGGAAGATGAATAGAAGGGTCACCTAATGTACTATAAAAGCACATCTATGGATAATATTAAATTAACTCATGCTTATCTTTTCCCTTGTGTGTTTACTTGCTCATTTGACGTGCATGTGTTTAACATATGCTTAATAGTAGCATCAGCTCATAGTTGGGAGTGATTGTTTATGGGATGCTTGTGTCCTTATTTCATACGATTTATGCCTCACTATTTTGTATTTATTTTATGTTATTATACATAATGTCATCGCTTCATATTGGTCTCCATTTTTGATGTGTTGATTTACACTGCTATTTCCAGTTTTGTGTTCATATATTGCTGCTTCACCATTTGGGAATATTACATGATCTAAGGTATGGATTGGGTGGTATCCTTTATAATGTTGAGGTAGATAATTTCGATCCCTCAACAAGATGATCAAGTAACTTCCCTCCTCATACATGGATTAAGGGTTTTGTGCCTTATGCTGAATCCCTACACTCTAATCAAGAAATCTCTTTCATCTTCTTTGGATCCAAATCTTGCACACAAACAAAAATAAACAAAGACAACATGTGATATTCCACATAAGATAATTATCTCAAAACATCCTTAAATTACAAATCTAAATTACTAGAATTACTCTTATAAGGGGAAGGAACATAGATTTCACTAACCATATAAATGAAATTAAATCAATATACCTCAAGCTATGGTTCTCCCATCCTAATCTCGACATAGTCCCCCCACTATCATGAAGAAGGAATCAAAACAATGGAAAGCCCTCAAATATGAAGCACAATGCCAACATAGACTCTCTCAAGATCACTCTCCAAAACTCTAGGTATCCAAAAATAGCCTCACCCTCTAATATGGACAGGTATAAATAGGAAGAAGAGTACTCCCAGAAGGATGAATGTAAACTTTTAGGATAAAGATAAGTTATATAAATTTCTCAATAATGAGTCCCATCCAACTTGAATAGATAAGATAAAATGATGAGTTGAACTAATCTCCCAGGAACCATAAGTCTCTACAACAAATCCCTCAACCACATGCACAAAACATGAATATCTCGGATGTAACTGCATTCAAAAGTTGTCGTTTTTGTGGTTGGAAGGTTCCAATTACACACAAAATTTTGAATCCATGCGGTTGTGGAAAAAAATGAGAAAAAGAGTGCCTACGCCTTGAAAAAAGGTTAATCAAATTAATGACTCATAATTAGTAACCCCAGGGATAAAAATAGGATTATAATAGATTCCTCATAATCCATGAGGTTAGAAGAGTATTTGATGGCCAAAATTTATTATAACAAAGATTAAAGGTCCAAAAATAATGGAGGAGAAAAAGCCAAGGACTCAGATAAGAAGACACCAGAAGCTGAATTATTATATGTGCTTATAACATCTCTGAGGCTGGCATACCCATGGTCAGTAAAAAATTTATACTGAACATGGCCATAAAAAATTGATTCATGGGAAAATTTATTGATATGTATGCACATTTTATATGCAGATGTTGTGCTCACACACCCTATAGGTTATTATCTATTTTTGATAAATGTGATGGTGTCCCAAGACCAAGTAGCACATGTAGTAGAAGAAGATGGAAGGATGAGGAGTTGTGGGAATTCACTCGCAATGTCGAGGGGTTGACACTAGGGGTTTCTCTAAGGAGTATTGGAGATACACCTCGACATATGCATAGGTACAAAGTTGGAGTTAAGTAAGCCTGTCATTAGAGATCCTTCACCACGTTATCAATGCGGTGTTATGTTATCATTATCAACATTGAGTAGGAATAGTTGTGTACCTAGGGATGTGTTTTTATGATGGATCTACATATGAATTGCTAGATGGCCATGACCTCTGATGCCCAGATTTTGAACTATGCACCCCAAATTTTTGATATATAATAAAATTACAAATTTTATGTCTTTGTGTACAAATGAATTGTATGTACAATGGATGTTTACTTTATCATGTGCATGGTTAAAAATATTCATGTGAAAAAATCCAATCTAACGCATAATTAGCTAATGAATTAGGAAACATGTTTTGATATTGAGGAATATGAACATAAGAAATGTAATCAATAAATGTTCCAATAGATGTACCATACAAAATAGTGTAGGATAGTAGAGTTCCTCACAAAATAGAGGCAGTTGAGTTGAGACACTATGAGATCAGATTCAAGCTGAACAACAAAGTGGAATATGCCAAGGTGACTAGCATAAGTTAAGAGATCAATGAGACCACTATATTCAGCCACATTGATGGTGAATAGGTAAAGAAAGATACCCCTATAACTCACAATCTCATCAATGCGTGAAATATGACCCAAGCAGCAGAAGCAGAGTTTCGAGTGTAACACCTTGCAGTATCTGCAAAGCCTCTTTAGAGAAGTGAGGATGTTGACATATGTTCATCAATGTCCAAACACATGAATAACACACACAAAATGTGGAAACAATAAGGCATGAAAATAAATTTATCACACGCACACCTATATACACTATGTACAAGCCTCCATGCAAAAAAAATAAGCATAGTAGTATTTCAGGTAGAGCCCATTACGTGGCTCTGAAAACAGATTCCCATCACAATATAATAACTCATAGGTCCCTTTCTTGAGATCAAAATTTTCAATTTAGGGACCATTCCAAACGAGTTTGATTTTACCTGCACCTAACGTTTCATGGTCTTGGCCATAAACCAAAATGAGATCTCCTTTGGAAAAAACACAAATTTTAAGAGACTTATCATATTCGGCCTTAATGTGTTTCATATTATTTTCACTATTGACTAGGGTGAGAAGTAATTTTTCATCTAGATGGGAGAATTGTAGGAGGCATTCTTAGTCAAAAAAAGTGCTAGGAATTAATTCGACAAGTAGTTGAAGGGAATATATATCACAGGGGATAGGAAGAATTGAATCCACTCCATAAACCAATTGGAAATGAGTAAATCTAGTTCCATATTCACCGAGGTTCAATATGCCTATAGGGTGGAAAATATCATAAGATTCCAATTAGGATTATGGTTCCCTACCATTCATTGGAACATGGTTTTTCAAAATTTGATTGAAAACTTTGACTTAGCCATTACATTGAGGATAATAGGGTGTTCCGTGTTCATGATGAAAACCCAACTTGGTGGCTAGTTCCTACCTCATATGGTTCTATAAATGTTTACGATGATAAATCACAACGTGTTTAGGTACATCAAACCTGCCAATGACATGGTTGAAGAGGAATACATAGCACTAACACTATAATCTAATCATGTAGGCATGGCCTCATCCCACTTGGTATAATAGTCAACATGATGATGTAGTGATGACGCTGGGTTGAGGGTAGGTTGCATTTCATAAAGTCAATACCCCAATGTGTAAAATATCTAACGGTGAGTACCGAGTGTAATGGGGCAAGATGAGTGCACATTTTACAAGAAAATATCTACCAAGGATGGAACGTTTAGACCACTGAGATACAATATTTAAAAAGTGAAGGCTAATAGTACCCTACAAATGATATTTTCAGAGTGGTGGGCGCAAGCCCATAAATATGAACACCATCTAACTAGGATAAATAAACATCTAGAGTTTTTTGGAATTCAACTTTAATAGCAGTTTCCTTACATGGGTTTACCAACTAGATTTTCTATTGAGCAGGCTCGACTCTAGGATAAGTCTTAATCCCATGTAGTATAATTCCTGGATTGATGTCATACATTTCTTCATAAGACAAAGAAAAGAAATTACAAAATTCTTTGAAAATGATAATGTAAATGCCAATCTTAGAATGAGTACAATCTATCCGAAAAAAAATATTTCTCACAACACCTAGCTTCATGGAAATATTAATAGGAATTGTAGGAGAGATATTATCCAATTTTCCTTCATAAGAAACAACAAAGACCTGATTTAGGCTTGGGGAGATATTAACATTGCTAGAGGAAATTAGGATTTGACTAGACTCATTCAAACTCACTACCTAGGGAATGAAGGAAGAGTGATGATGAAGAGCTCCCCAAGGATGGTATGAAACTAACATGACTTCTCAAATTGCTCCATCTGATGGTAGTGGGAAGTTGAGTAAGTCACAAGAGATAGGATGGTTAAAATCCTAAACAAGCATAGGGAAATCATTAAGTAGTAATGAAATTTCATCACGAGACTCATCAGATGCAGAGGCCAGCTAGATATTTTTATAAGCAAGTTTCACTAGACTTCAAGGAATATTCTTTCCATATTTATCAATATCAGATTCAGATGGCACCACCTAGGGATCATAAATAACTTGGAGTCCTTAGGTGTGAGAAGATATCCTATGGACATGAGCAACAATAGATGTGGAAGGACTGCTAGGTGGGGGTGATTGAGGAAAAATACACATAAGTGACAAGTTTCTTAACAACCCTACACCAACAGTCTGGAACTGACTAGGGTTATCCCCCAGAAGCTTTATTGAATTCCTCGTAGTATAAATTTATGCCTATGGAATATAATATTCAAGCTAGTCAACAGTAACAATCTCTCCTTCGTGAGGGAAATAAAGTATGTGGAATACAGATGAGACAAGAACTATCATGGCATAGAACCAATTATAGCCAAGGAGCAGGTTAAAATAAAAATTGACGTTGACAAATTCAACATCGGCATAAATAATTCTTAGGCATAACTCAATGGAAAACTTGGGAAGGACCCCCTTGGGTACGAAGTTATGTCCATCAAATTCTTGATGATTGGTATTATACTTAGCGAGCTCGAGAGAGATGAGATCCTTGCAGCATGATGATAACATGACCCAAGTGGAAGAACCTTCATCCTGTAGTATACCTAGGGGGGATAATATAGGGTACAGAGGGAGGTACCCAAGGGAATAATATGATGCAATAATATAAGAATGATAAATAATTGGGCCATAGTTAATAAATAAAGTGGTTAACCCACATTATGTAAGGGACTACATGTAGCTAGGGAATAAAGTGATAATCCCATTGTATTGGATGTATGGTATTGAGATACCCATGGTAACTACCCATGGTATTGCATGTACGAAACCTATATAGAGGCTAGAGTCTCTCCATTGAGAGATGTCAAGGATTATTTTATTGACAAGCATATGGCTTGTGGAGTGATCTCCTTCCTTAAGGAGTGAATGTATGGTGTTGCCCTACCTCAAGGGTTTTGGTATTAATGAAGATCTAAAGTTTTGTCTTCTATGGTGTTATTTATTGGGAATATTCTCTATTTATATACATTTTATTTTCAGATCTACTACAAGTGGTATCAGAGCACTTTCTTGGGCATAGTTTGGAGATTTGTTTTTTCATTTTTTTGCAGGAAATTTTTGGGCAGCGAGTTTGTAGAGCAGATATGGAAAATTTGAAAAAAAAAATTTAGAAATATATATTAGATCTAGATTCCTTATGGAAAAATACCAAATTTCAAAAAAAAAATCAGTCGAATTGGAGTCCGGATGAGGGTGATTTCGCTGATTTAAATTCAGTTGTGTTGCAGAAATGTTTCTGACAGCAATTTGTGTAAAACGGATCTCCTCACATTTTTAATAGATTTTAGTGCACAATCTAAGACAAAAAATTACAGATCTGAGCTCCCCTTGAAAAATCACCCGATTTCAAAAAAAAAATCGGTCAAATTGAGTACGGATGAGGGAGTTATCACTCATTTAAAATCAACCATTTTTTCAGAAATTTTGTGACGACGGGACAGTTACATCGCAAAGCTGTGTTTCTAGAGTGCCTAGATTGGGATTTTAGTCATTTGGTTAGATGCAGAATGGCTGTTCCATTTTCAAAAACAGGTTATATTAAGGATTTTGAGTTATATTGACCGAGTAATGTCCATTTTAAATTTTTTCCAAAGTGATTTTTTTCAAAACCCTTACTTTATTTTATGGATTCTCGCAAGATGAAGTTTACAAGAAAAGATGATGGCCCTACTATTGAAGATTTTTTACAACATCTCAAGGCTCAATACCAAAGTTTTTGGATATGCTCCATAGGGCTTCATTTGAAAGATGAGGCAAATAAATGGTGGACCTCACTTGACATCGCAGTGAGGAAACTTCCCGAGAAAAAACTTGAAAAAGTCATTTTGGAAAAGTGGTCTAAAGCCAGAAATAAGGACACTAAGAGACATACATACTTCTTTTCTACTAATATTTCCATATTACAGGTTAATGGAAGTATTCAGAAAGAGAACATCATTGTGTCTATCATTCCTAGTTGCAAGCATAATTGTATCAATGTTAATTTGGCTAAAAAATTGCAAGTTCCAGCAAAACATATTGAAAACACATAGGTTGATAATGAAGATGTTCAAATTTATAAAGATTTGAAGATTTCTATGGATAAGTATGTGTTTCATTCTAATTTTTATGCTTCAGATATGGATGCTGTGGATGTTGTTTTGGACACCCTTGGATGGAATCCGTTGGTACTGTCAATTTTGATGTGCAAAAGAAATTCATGAAGCTCTGGTATAAAAAAAATAAAATTACATTGCACGATATTTGCATTAGGAACCATGGAGAGACTAGGGAGGAAGAAGTGCAAATATCTAATGACATACACATGTCAAATGATCAGCCTTTGATGGTAGACAGCCAAACACAGACATCAAAGCAAGTACCAACAAAAGAACCTGACACCACTCCATTACCAATAATGGAGGAATTAATGAAATATGTTCCATCAGTTAAAGCTTCAACATATCACCACCTCCATCACCCAGCAAGACAACAACCAAGAAGGTGGAAACGAATTAGAAACAAGGAAAACAACCCCTGGATGACACATAGAGAGGTGCGATGATCCACCCACAACACATCAACACAAAAGAACCACCAGAACCCACTTCCATCTCAAGCGAGTGAGACATTGACTAGATCGAGTGTTCACCTTTCTCTGGGATCATTGCATGCACATGAATGGTACCAGTGGAATACTCTTTTCAGTACATCTTATTATTTTTGTTCTTCTTATGTTTCGGGGAAGAAACATGTTTAAGGGGGGTGTAATGTAGTATACCTAGGGGGGATAATATAAGGTATAGAGGGAGGTACCCAAGGGAATAATATGATGTAATAATATAATAATGATAAATAATTGGGCCATAATTAATAAATAAAGTGGTTAACCCACATTATGTAAGGGACCACATATAGCTAGGGATTAAAGTGATAAGCCCATTGTATTGGATGTATGGTATTGAGATACCCATGGTAACTACCCATGGTATTGCATGTATGAAACCTATATAGAGGCTAGAGTCTCTCCATTGAGAGATGTCAAGGATTATTGTATAGACAAGCATATGGC
Source organism: Pinus albicaulis (assembly GCA_034641835.2). Classification (NCBI taxonomy): domain Eukaryota; kingdom Viridiplantae; phylum Streptophyta; class Pinopsida; order Pinales; family Pinaceae; genus Pinus; species Pinus albicaulis. The sequence continues at coordinate 1,383,542,856 of CM076578.1, read as the reverse complement.
TTGTGGAGTGATCTCCTTCCTTAAGGAGTGAATGTATGGTGTTGCCTTACCTCAAGGGTTTTCATATTAATGAAGATCTGAAGTTTTGTCTTCTATGGTGTTATTTATTGGGAATATTCTCTATTTCTATACATTTTATTGTTAGATCTACTACACATCCACCAAAGTGCAATGAATATTATTATGAAAAATACACACAATAATATGAAAGGTGTTATAATGGGAAGTCAAATGGTAGCCTTATATACATTAAACATGATGAGGTTAAATTTGTAGGGGTTTAATCCAATGATTGCCAACAACAAGGACTTGCATTGCTAAGGAAAACCTTTCAAAACCACCAAGGATTACATGGAATAGGTATCCTACGAAAGATCTTAAAAAATACTATAATTTTGTGTGGTCTAGGTAGAGGGGTTTTTTTTTTGTTTTATGAATGACACCCTTAGGGGGTCCTAAACATTTTCTAAAGGCTTATGTAATGTGAGAGGTATAGTGGAAGTAGGTGGAGTGGGTGAGTCCTTAGGAGAATAACTTGACTTAGGAAAATCATATAATTTAGCTAGTGTGGTCACATTAAAATTCTATTTACACATAAAGACAAAAAAAAAATTACATGATTGAAATGGATCCCTCGTTTCCCTATTGTGGAGGTGGAGGAGGTTGTGCGACCATTTTTTACTGAGGTTGTGCAGGAAATGGATGAGTTAAAACAATATTATGTTGAGTAGATTGTGGTAGTGCAAGAAGCCTATGAACTTCATCCATCCGAGGGAACTCGTGAGTTAGATTTTCACCTTAAAAAATATTAAAAGGGAACTTAATATTACAACGATGTTCAGTCATGCCCCCTGCCTAATTTTGAGAGTTTGGTTCAGATCCTTGAGCAATTTGATTCATTGATTTATTTTTCTTATTGTTTTAACCACCATTTTATTTGAGTTTCTTAGATGTTGTTGACTTCACCGTAATAACATCGATGAACTTCTCATAATAAAGTGATTTTGTAGAGAAACACATACTTGCTGGGGATTTCAATTTAATGATCAATTTCCCAAGTTGAGCAGCAAATTGGATCACATAATTGAAAACGGACCCAATCACACCATCAACATGCGGGCCAGGAGTAGGTTTTCATGGGTCAATGGAAGGCCTAGGAGCATTGGGAAGTACTTCATAAAGTGTATCATACTATGAATAAATCAGATCCAGTTGTTGGGAAGCTAATATATCTTGCTCCTCAGTCAACTCGAAACATAGACATATATTTGGAAATTTGAGGTCTTAAGGATTAAACGAACCATTTACGCAATATATCATCAGGAAGCTTGGTTCTAACCAACCTCTTATGATGATGCCACTCATGAATATGATAGGAAATAAAGGTGGCATCATCTTGTTTAAAGCTATAAAAGAGATTGGAATCGATATCATACCTCATAGGCAATTGAAATTGTGTCAAGAAGGTTTGAGCTAAAGACAAAAAATCACTATAGGATGTTGTCTCTAATTTAATATAGCATTTGGCAGCATCCCCAGTTAAAGTGCATTGGAAAAAGTGTAACTTAATTGAATCTTCCATTAAAGAGCTGGATGAACACCATAAGTGATATGTGGTATTATGAGTGGACATATTCTCTCCAGGATTTCCTTCAAATTTGAGGATATCAGAGGGAAATTTTGCGAGCATAGGTGGCCATGAGGGGCCATGTTGAATGGGGCCAATGGTAAACTTAGAAAAATATTGTAAATCAAGAGAATATATAAATGTATCACGAAGTTGAATGAATGGGTCATATATAGGATAATTACCAGACCAACCTTGAGGCCCCCCCATTTAGGGATTATTATCTAAATATTGTTGGATATGGTAAGGGTTCAGTCTCACATATAAATTATGTGAATGTGGATGACTGGTGAAAGGATTCCACCCCCCCCCTCAAGTACCCCCAAAGGGAAATGGACCCCTGAGAGCATGAATGTTGATGGGGTTGCATCCATGGGAAAGGATGAACCATCATGAGTGGTAGCACTAACATAAAAATGGTAACTCATAGAAGTGAAAATACTAGTAGCAGGGCTTCCCCCAGGTAAAATATCCACTCCAGGAAAAGTGTTGGAAGTTGGTTTCCCTCTAAATTATAGTGAACTGTACCCAGCTTGTGACATATTTGAAGAATTTTTTTCCCCAGGATAGCTATGAGCAACTGATGACCCCCCACACACATTTACATAAGTTCCCATACCTAACAGAGGGATAGGAATTTTATGTCTAGAAAATGTAGGAGAATTGACACCTGACCCCATTGGTTGACTAGGATTAATAACCATGGTCAGAGTAATTGAAAGGTTAAGCATGGAGGTGTGCTAGAAATTTTTTGGACCTATAGATGAGACTAGTATAATTCCCCAAGAAAATGTGAGAGGCATAGACAAATGAGTAGGTGCAGCGACACTAAGTGGTGGAAATGATGAAATGGAAGTTGAAAATGATGATGCATAAAGTAAATATGACTCACATTCTGCCATAGGATAAAATAATGATAAGGGAACATGTGTATAGGTATATGTGGAAACATCAAGGTTTATCCACAATAACTCAGGTCCTAGAGGATTGGTAAAATGTTAATTAGCAAGAGAACTTGATTCGTCTTTCATTGTTTTAATAAAAATCAAATTGCTACCAAAAGGATTGGGTATAGAATCCACAACTATGGGTTGATCAAGGTCTTGATTACTGATAGAACTCCTATGCAGGAGTAGAAATTCTGCCTCATTCAGGAGGAAAATTGTGAATATGATGTGACTAATGATGAATATATTCATCCAAGGTGAAAATTTATAAATTTTCACAATTATGTCAATGCAAACAGTTTAAGGCCAAGAATACTGATTCAAACCAAATAACACACACTAAAAAATTCTTATAAGGTAAATACACATGAAAACCTATCCTACTCTATGCTTTAGACAACCTTCCAAGATACTTCTTACATGTAGGGTCCCAATTCCACAAGGAAAGATATCTAGAGGAAGATAAGGAAGAGGTATGGTTGAGTCCCACAACCACCATCTATAAGGTATTTTTCCTACGAATTTCCAATATGGTACCTTCATCCCACGGGGGCGCACAAATATTGACCTTCTTGGTGATCAACCACAACAAAAAATTTCCTACCACGAGGTGGGTGGCCCCAAGGAGAACGACTTGCATGGTGACCTAGGCTAACACCCTTTGAACCAAGTTTCTGACGTGCTCTAGGTTTTCCATGGGATGATGAAATATTTTAACTCCTTAACTCAGGCTTGTTAAGTTTTTTTTGTAGTCTTGGAGCAGTTTACTCATACTTCTATCTCCAAGAGCCTAGCCTCAAATAATTTTGTTATGCTACCAAAAAAAATAAAACATGATTCTAGTTGTTTTTATTATTGTGTTAATTTTTAGTGGTTGGTTTTTATAAATTTGGGATGTGGCGTGAAACATAGATGGTGTGAATGAATCTTGTTAGTAACATTAATGCAAATATATTCAAATTATTCTTTTCACTTCGATGAATTATAACTACATGAGGGTAAGAGTTTGTCACAATACATCAATTCCTATTATGGTTCAATTCTCACCAAATTCTTAAATGAAAATCCCCAAATTTATAAATATTTTGACCCAAACACAAACCAGAAAGATAAATAAACTAAAAATAGGCCAAAGAAAAGTACCCAAACTAGAACAAAAAGCATCGAAATCGTCGAAGCTAAGAAAACAATGCCAAAGAAATAAATACACTCAAGAAATCAACAATAAAGTGAAAATTAATAAAGGAAGGAAATGTCGAAAAGCTAGGGTTGTAGAAAAATGGATCAGAAAAAGACAACTTTATAAAATGGTCAAAACCAGACCCTAGAGGGTGGGAAGGCCTAAAAAGTATCAGCTAGCAGTGATAACAGATAATCAAGGCACACCCAAATAAAATTTTCTAGATGACAACTCCACAACCAAACACAAAACCAGAAATTGTGATACAAATAGGCAAGAATAAGAGAAATCAATCAAACACAATTGATTAAAAAAAATTGAAGGTAGAAAATATGGAGATCCAAGATGCAAAACATATACAAATAGTTACTCCAACTGCAAAACAAGTCTGAAAATAAGAGATCCCAAGATGAGGACATTAGCCCCAACCTAAACACCAAAAACCCTCAAAGGATACCTTGAAGGACACAAGAAAAGGAAGACCTCAAACATGCCAAGAAGTAAGGCTTTAGAATAGATATGTATTAGTAGCTAACATCAACAAAAAATTAACAACCCAACATATCTCGACATATTAGGAATAAAATGAATGAATGATGGAAAGGCAAGATACAACAAGGGATCCTTTCAACAATCAAAGAGCCAATCTAATGAAACCAATAAAGATAAATACATTTGAAATATACCCATGCTAAAGATAGAAATCCAATCAGATGCCCATTTTAAAGGCCATAAATTTCAGAGAGGGAATTTAAGATTTTCAATGTTACAATTTTAGCTGCAAGGATGAGTCATGCTCAGTGTGGTTGAAACCACACACTTAAAACAAAAAGGTAGTGGTTAAAGATTCAAATAAAACGGATGAAGCTATGTGCATGTAATCAAGGGAAAACCTCATTTTTTTCCAAAAGAACTCATAGACAAGTGTAAATAAAAGACGATTATTCAAAAAAAAAAAAAAAAAACCCAAAACAACTGCAAATGATTTATGAAAATTTAGGAGTACGGAAAACTAGAATAGGAGAATATCATAGAGATCCCAAAGTGGAGCAAGGAAAATAAAATAATGCTCTCATTGAAAGCGTCAGTTATGTTGATATAAATTCTATATGCGAGGAGCTATTTCTCTGTGATCTCATGCTTGATCGAGATCAAAAGAAAACAAAAATAATGGCTAAGGCAATAGAATAAAAATCCCCAAACCATATGCCCATGCATGTAACTTCTATGCAATTTCTAATGCTATAATGGACAAGAAAGTATCTTGCTTCCTCACAGGTCAATGAATGGTTTTGGGCTTGTTGCAAAGTCCCTGCACTCCTATCAAGTGATCTATTTCATCCAGTTTTGATCCAAATCCTACGCACAAACACAAATAAACGAAGGCAACAAGTGATCTTCCGTATAATGTCATTAGCTAAAAATTGTAACAACACTCGTGAAAATTCCATGTAATAAAAGTTAAAAATAATAACCACGGTTGATGGGACACTTACAAGTTGAATGTTGGGAAAACATCCTATTGCGGGTTTTTACATGGTTTATTATGGCTAAGTAAATTGGAAAAGGCTATGACTAACGAATTAAAGAGGAAAATTTATTTTTGGCACATTTACTTATGAAAATAATGGAAAAAAAAGAGAATAGAGGCCTCATATATAAAAAATATTCTAAGGGTCAATTGGTACCTTTTTTTGGTGCATTTTTGGAGCTCTCTTATTATTCTCTCTCTCTCTCTCTCATACTCTTGGATACTTATAATTTTCTTGGAGGACTCTTGTAGAGTGTGGATACTTGATTATTTGGAGAAAGATGCAAAATAAGAGAAGTAAAATGCAAGTGGACATCAGGATCAACAACTACAATGAGATTTGATTGCAGGTACTGAGTTGTATGTATGTTGTCCTTGCTAGTTTTGGCATGCATGGTGTATGCATGTGAATTTTCCTAGCCTTTCCATTTCCTAGATAGCCATGTTGTTGTGAGTTTATTTCAATTGACTATTTTCTGGTTGGTTCTCATGATTCCTTAGTTTTTGGGTTGATTTATTATTTCTTACAGCCTTGGTTGTAAAAATTCTCTAGAGCTTGACAAACAACTATTGGGTTGAGTTACTAGTCCTAGAGCCTTGGCTGGAAAAATACTTTGGTTCCCTAGGTGGGTTGAGTTACTAGTCTTGGAGCCTTGGTTGGAAAAACACTTTGGAGCCTAGAAAAAAATTTGGTTGAGTTAATAGTCCTGAAGCATTATTTTTAAAAAACACTATGGAGCCCTGGAGTAGCTTGGATAGAGAACAATTCATGAATTTTTTGATGTCCGGCCTTGAGGTGGAATCCTAGGTCAAGGGTTGATGTGGTTTAGTGTGATGTTCCCAAATTGTGATTGCACAAAAAGCCTGGAAAAATAACGCACTACTTGGGAGGTTGATGTAAGAAAATGAGTTTTCAGCCCTTGTATCCCTTAGATCAGAAAATCTTGGGTCTACATCCAGAAGGGGAGCAAAAACAAATCAAACTAGGTGTGGTAAACAGGTCTCCCACAACCTAGTCTAGCTGAAAAACACCCTACAAGAGGGGATGCAGCTATGCACAAAAAAATGCCTCAAGAAAAATGTATTATTGTTCCATATGAGCAAGAGGCCATCATATATTATTAATAAATGAAATTATAGTATCAAATCAGAATTAAAGTGAATCACCTTCAATATACAGTAGATTACCTGAGAAAATAGAGCAAGATATCTTCAGGAAAGAGAGCAACAACATGTATATATAAGTAGAAATGGCTCAAAACCATTCCTTTCATGAGCTATAGCAGCTGCACATTACAACTCAAATCTAGGACAAATCTGTGGATGAAACATCAGATCTATATCAGATCTGGAAACTAGATGGTTTTCTCTACAAGATCCCCTTGGGGATTTTCCCAAATTAAGCATAAATAAGAGTATATCTGAGAAACAAGTTGAAAATACGGAAATTTCTGCAGTAAATTTCTGAATATAACATTTCATTACAATAGATCAGATCTAAATAGAACATGGATCAGCAAACTAATCCATGGATCACCAAGTGGAAGGCAAGGCCCAGCACTAGAGATCTCTGATCTAAACTATGAACCAAACACCATGAAGAGTATCACACCAAAATAACGTAGTCCATCAATAGGAACAACACTGTAGCTAAAATTACATAGATAACCACTGCAAAATTGCAAATCTAAAGTACAAAGAGAAGAGACACTCTTCTAGGAGGTTAAAAGACACACTCCATGAGAAGAGGCTCCCAAAATACACTAGATCTCTGCAGATCTAGACTCCCACTTGCTACAACTTGCACAAACAAAAAAACCCTCAATGGATCAGCACTACCAATGTAAGTAGAGCTTGGCCTCAAGCCTGATAGTGGATCTATTCAGCAAGCACTCCTCCAAGAATCCTCAAAGGAAGAGGTGAAATCCCTGCATAGGAATTCCAAGAACAATTCTCTAATAAACAGTCAAGAATAGTATTTGTCTAAGCAGACCAAATAATCAAGAATATGATCAATCAACAACCTTCTCTTGCTGCCCTCCCTCTCCTTTTATAAGATGAAGAGCCTTTGCAAACCCTAAACCACCTTGATGAGTTACCCCTTTTCACATGAGAGGCCTCCTTCTAGAAATGCGATGTCCCTTTTGGAGATGCAATGAACCTAGAGAGCGTTGCTGATTTGGTCAAGGTTGACCCAGTATTCAGCTCAAACCTCTTTCACACCTATAAGTGATTATTTATGTGGCCCTGATTTATCTTTGTTCACATGGGCATTGATTTATTCAGCTTTTTCAGGAGTTTTACATGTCCTCCTTTATTCATTTATTCATGCAACATAAATTAAAAATAAATTGAATATTCCTCTTAGCCATGGCTAATTAGGAACATTATAGTCCTCCCCTCCAAAATGTTGCTTGTCCTCAAGCAACTGATAAGGTAAGAGCTATTGTTCTTCTCCTTCTCCATTGATGGCACCATCAAGGATCAATTTTTCATTATGAGCCAAGTGTTCATTAAGCCAATACATCAAAAATTTCTCCTCCAAGGCTAACATAATATGTGCATAGTCCAACCCTCCAGGAGTGAGGAACTCAACAGAAATAAACATAGTTGGAGAAATGCTATATCCTAAAGATGTATCATGAAGCACAATTTGAAGTTACATGCCATGGGGTACATACACACTTCCCATCCTCTATCCATACAATCCCATAAACAATACAACTACATCATCAATGTATGGAAGCAAGACTAGTAGATGCAAACTAAAATATGAATTTGAGGAGTTGGGTCAAAATCTGACATGAGATGCCAGCGCAGTGCACCTCTTGTATTCATTAGATCCTGGTGTGGTAAGTGGCATTCCCACCATACTCTTGCTGCATAAGTCACCTTAACATGATTGAAGGTGTTACATAAGTTTGGTGCCTTTGGGAAGCATCCATCATGAAAATGAATCTCCCTTTGCACATCAAGGGAGTGGCCAAGTTCATAGTTTTCATTGGCCCCCAAAAAACTATGAGATCCATATGATCTCTCACTCCCTTTAGGATTCCCATCCTATGAAAGCATGGCAAAGGAGTATAATAGATCAGAAAATACAAATTTTTTACCATGATAAAACCCTTTACCATCATAGTCCTTCACACACATGGAGTTGTGCATCACCCTTCTGTTCCTCTCAAGAAAAGGAAGAGCCGGCTGAAATGACTCTTGCAAAGAGTCCATTGGCTGCCCCAATCCTCCATAGCTATTGCACTCTTGAAAGTGCTGATGTAATTCTTCTCTCATGCCTTCCCAATAAAAATCCTTCATGATCAGGGAATAGATCTTCATTGAACACATATGGCTGAGGAAGAGTTCTTCATATGCTCCTTGTAGGATATTTTTCTTGAGCTTGGAAGCTCTAGCCAAAAATACCTTACCATGATAATATATGACCCCTCCTTGGACCAAGTAGCCCTCTTCTTGATGCATGCCATCTAATATCACACCTATGTGGAGATCTTTGGAATACTCTACAAGCAGTTGAGATTTCCAATAAATATCCACACTACTCAATGATGACATCACTGCTGATTAATCCATGGGAGTGGTTGTCTTTTTTCTAGTTGTCTTTTTGACATTACACATGTCAAAGTGGTTTGTTGGAAGGTTGATCCTCCCATTCTTCTCCTCCCACAATGTTGTAGCTTGGTCTTCTATTGCTCCAATCCTTCCTAGATCTATATTTGGAGCAGCACTTTGTGAGGCTTCCCCCACAAGATTTGAATCTGATCATATTCCAAGTGGCCTTCCATATGATAAGAATGTCCCTTGCAGCATTGTCATGGACATGAGAGAAGGGACTGTGAGATCCCTACTTCGACAACGCAAATCCATCTCTGTTTTTTGTGTGGAAACATTAGGTGAAGGATAAGTGTTCATGCCTTGGATCATTTGTGGTTTCCCACTCTCCAAGTCCACCCACTCCATTTTCAAATTTGTCCAATATGTGGTAACCTTCCCCAACATAATCAACAATTGCACTCCCAAGATGATGTTGGTGTCTGGTATTTCAAAAACAAAGAAGTGATCCACCAAGGTGTAGGATCCCATTGTGATAGAGAGTGATGGAAAATATTGCATGCACTTCATAGTTCTATCTCCCAGAACCAAGACAGAAAATCCCTTAAAGTATTAGTGGGGATTCCTCTCTTTTCCACAAGGTGAGCATCAATAAAGTTGTGGGCTTCCCCACTGTCAATCAGTACAGATACTCTCTAATTCATAACTGAACCTTGTACTCTTAGTGTGAAGTACTTAGGCACTCATCTCAAAGAGGCAAGAGTCCCACTGGTTGGAGCAAATGATTCCTTCCCATCTCTGGTGGGTGTTTGTTCTTCCTCCTCATCATCAGCGCTGTGACCCTTCCTAGGTTCCTCATCATCATCTTCCTCCCTCAAATCAGAGAAGAATTCTATGTAGTGTGCTCTTCCAGAAACACACCTATGTCCTAGAACCCATGACTCTTGGTAAGTGAAGCACAACTTCTTCTTCCTCTATTCCCTCCTGAGATCAATATCAGGAGTTTTCTTCAAAGAGCTCTCCTTGGGAGGAGAAACTTTTCCTTCTTTCCCCTTAGAAAAGTGAGAGGCCTTGCATTGGAAAGTTGCCTTTGCTTTTGGCAAGGCATCTTGGACATCTCTAGCTCTCTCGATGGCATCATGAAAAGTGATGGGATTGGTAGATTTAACCAATCCATGCAAGGGTTCCTCCAGGCGATTAATGAACATGTAGACTCTCCTTGCTACAGATAGATCAGGCACCATGACTGAAAATATTAAAAACTCAGATATGTAAGTCTCTACATATGTTGACTACTTTAGTTTTGTAAGGCTTATGAAGGGTGCTTCATGATCCTTCCTGTCAAACCTCTTCGGCAGCCTTCTAGTGAACTCAACATAGGTATTCACATTGATGTGTCCCAATGTAGACAATCCATGGAACCACAAATTGTGTGCTTCACCTTCAAAGTGCAGTGCTACAATCTTTATGATCTCAACTTCAGGGACTTTGTTCAGCTGGAAATAGATATCCATATTTTGTACCCATGCCTTGGCAGAACTGGAGGATGATCCATAAAACTTGGGAAAAACTAATCTTCCCATGGTGTGGTGTCTACCATGAAGGAAACCACCATCTCTATACTGCTGCCCTGGTATTCTCCAGTCCTTGATGTTACAAAAGTCTTGTAAACTCAATTTATCCTTGAATCTCTGACTCTGAGAGTCATAATCCACAAATTATTCTTCAAGAGAATCTTACTCATGTGATCCTTCATTCTCCACAACCAAGAAGATAGGCATAGTGGAGTGTTGTGAAGCTTGTGGGGCTAGTGGCAGATTCACTCGTTGACCAGTCCCATGATGAGACATATCTGAGCTTTCTCCCAACTGAAATCTCCCAGGATATTCCCTCATTCTGTCCACCCTAATATATTTTATCTCCTTGGAAAGATATTGCATGGTCTCCAAAAGCGTTTTTGGAAACTCCTATGTTCCTTATCATTCACAGTTTCAAGGGCTTTCCCCTTGTCTTAACCCTTGTCAGGATCATCAGTAGTGTATTTATACTTTTTATGACTTTTATTTTGGTACCTATTATCCCTCTCAGTAAGAGTATCATCTTCTTCTGAATGCAACATCACTGGTGCTGCAAGGCAAGCACAGGTTGAGCCAAGAAAGGAGTTTTGATACCACCGTAATGTTCCCAAATTTTTATTGCACAAAAATCTTGGAAAAATAACGCACTCCTTGGGAGGTTGATGTACATAAATTAGTTTTCAGCCCTTGGATCCCTCATATCAGTAGATATGGGGTCTAGATCCAGAAGGGGAGAAAAAACAAATCAATCTAGGTGTGTTAAACAGGTCTCCCACAACCTAGGCTAGCTGAAAAACACCCTACAAAAGGGGTTGCAACTATGCACAACAAACTGCCTCAAGAATAATGTATTCTTGGTCCATATGAGTAGGAGGCCATCATATATGATTAATAAATTAAATTACATCATCAAATAAAAAGTAAAGTGAAGCTCCTTCAATATACAGTAGATTACATGAGAAAGGAGAGTAAGATATCTTCAGGAAAGAGAGCTACAACATGTCTATATAAGTAGAAATGGATCGACAAAATTATTTTCATGAGATGTAGTAGCTTCAAATTAAAACTCAGATCTAGGAAATATCTATGGATGAAACATCAGATATATATCAGATTTGGAAATTAGATGGTTTTCTGTACAAGATCCCCTTGGGTTTTTGCCCAAACTATGCATAAATAAGAGTAGATCTGAGAAACAAGTTCCAGATATGGAAATTGTTGTATTAAATTTATGAATATAATATTTCATTACAATGGATCAGATCTAAATATAACATGGATCAAAAAACTAATCCATGGATCACCAAGTGGAAGGCAAGGCCCAGCACCAGAGATCTCTGATCTAAACTATGAGCCAAACACCATGAAGAGTCTCACACCAAAATAACGTAGTCGATAAATAGGAAATCCTCTGTAGCTCAAATGACATAGATAACCACTGAAAAATTTCAGATCTGAAGTACAAAGAGAAGAGACACTCTTCCAAGAGGTTAAAAGACACACTCCATGAGAAGAGCCTCCCAAAATACACTAGATCTCTGCAAATCTAGCCTCCCACTTGCTACAGCTTGTAGAAGTAGGAAAACCCTCAATGGATTAGTACTACCAATGTAATTAGAGCTTGGCCTCAAGCCTGATAGTGGATCAGTTCAACAAACACTCCTCCAAGAATCCTCAAAGGAAGAGGTGAAATCCCTGCATGGGAATTCCAAGAACAATTCTCTAATAAACAACAGAGAATAGTATTTGTCTAAGTAGACCAAATACTCAAGAATATGATCAATCAACAACCTTCTCTTGTTTCCCTCCCTCTCCTTTTATAATATGAAGAGCCTTTGCAAACCCTAAAACACCTTGATGAGTTACCCCTTTTCACATGAGAGGCCTCCTTCTAGAACTGTGCTGTCCCTTTTGGAGATGCAATGAACCTAGACAATGTTGTTGATTTGGTCAAGGTTGACCTAGTCTTCAGTTCAAACCTCTTTCAAACCTGGAAGTGACTATTTACACGGCCCTGATTTATCTTTGTTCACATGGGCATTGATTTATTCAGCTTTTTCAGGAGTTTTACATGTCCTCCTTTATTCATTTATTCATGCAACAAAAATTAAAACAAAATTGAATATTCCTCTTAGCCATGGCTTACTAGGAACATTATAGTCCTCCCCTCCAAAATGTTGCTTGTCCTTAAACAACTGATAAGGTAAGAGCTATAGTTCTTCTCCTTCTCCATTAATGGCACCATCAAGGATCAATTTTTCATTATGAGCCAAGTGTTCATTAAGCCAATACATCAAAAATTTCTCCTCCAAGGCTAACATAATATGTGCATAGTCCAACCCTCCACGAATGAGGAACTCAACAGAAATAAACATAGTTGGAGAAATGCTATATCTAAAACATGTATCATGAAGCACAATTTGAAGTTCCATGCCATGGGGTACATACACACTGCCCATCCTCTATCCATACAATCCCATAAACAATAAAACTACATCATCAATGTATGGAAGCAAGACTGGTAGATGCAAACTAAAATATGAACTTGAGGAGTTGGGAAAAATCCCACATGAGATGCCAGCATAGTGCACCTCTTGCCTTCATTAGATCCTGGTTTGGTAAGTGGCATTGCCACCACACTCTTGCTGCATAAGTCACCTTAACATGATTGAAGGGGTTACATAAGTTTGGTGCCTTTGGGAAGCACCCATCATGAAAATGAATCTCCCTTTGCACATCAAGGGAGTGGCCAAGTTCATAATTTTCATTGGCCCCCAACAAACTATGAGATCCATATGATCTCTCACTCCCTTTAGGATTGCCATCCTATAAAAATATGGCAAAGGAGTGTAATAGATCAGAAAATACAAATTTTTTACCATGATCAAACCCTTTACCATCATAATCCTTCACACACATGGAGTTGTGCATGACCCTTCCCTTCCTCTAGAGCAAAGGAAGAGCCAGCTGAAATGACTCTTGCAAAGAGTCCATTGGCTGCCCCAATCCTCCATAGCTATGGCACTCTTGAAAGTGCTGATGTAAGTCTTCTCTCATGCCTTCCCAATAAAAACTCTTCATGATCAGGGAATAGATCTTCGTTGAACACATATGGCTGAGGAAGAGTTCTTCATATGCTCCTTGTAGGATATTTTTCTTGAGCTTGGAAGCTCTAGCCAAAAATACATTACCATGATAATATATGACCCCTCCTTGGACCAAGTAGCCCTCTTCTTGATGCATGCCATCTAATATCACACCTGTGTGGAGATCGTTGGAATACTCTACAAGCGGTTGATATTTCCAATAAATATCCACACTGCTCAGCGATGACATCACGGCTGATTAATCCATGGGAGTGCTTGTCTTGTCGCTGATTGTATTCTTGACATTACACATGTCAAAGTGGTTTGTTGGAAGGCTGATCCTCCCATTCTTCTCCTCCCACAACGTTGTAGCTTGGTCTTCTATTGCTCCAATCCTTCCTAGTTCTAGATTTGGAGCAGCACTTTGTGAGGCTTCCCCCACAAGATCTGAATCTGATCACATTCCAGGTGGCCTTCCATAAGATAAGAATGTCCCTTGCAGCATCCTCATGGACATGTGAGAAGGGACTATGAGATGCCTGCTTCGATAGCGCAAATCCATCTCTGTTTTTTGTGTGGAAACATTAGGTGAAGGATAAGTGTTCATGCCTTGGATCATTTGTGGTTTCCCACTCTTCAATTCCACCCACTCCATTTTCAAAGCTTTCCAATCTGTGGTAACCTTCCCGAATGTAATAAACCATTGGACTCCCAAGATGATGTTGGTGTCTGGTATGTCAAAAACAAAGAAGTAATCCACCAAGGTGTAGGATCCCATAGTGATAGAGTGTGATGGAACATATTGCATGCACTTCATGGTTCTATCTCCCGGAACCAAGACAGAAAATCCCTTAAAATTATTAGTGAGGATTCATCTCTTTTGCACAAGGTGAGCATCAATAAAGTTGTGGGTTGCCCCACTGTCAATCATTAAAGATACTCTCTGATTCATAACTGAACCTTGTACTCTTAGTGTCAAGTACTTAGGCACTCCTCTCAAAGAGAAAAGAGTCCCACTGGTTGGAGCAAAGGATTCCTTCCCATATCTGGTGGGTGTTTGTTCTTCCTCCTCATCATCAGCGCTGTGACCCTTCCTAGGTTCCTCATCATCATCTTCCTCCTCCAAATCAGAGAGGACTTCTATGTAGTGTGCTCTTCCAGAAACACACCTATGTCTGGGCACCCATGACTCTTGGCAAGTGAAGCACAGTGTTTTCTTCCTCTATTCCCTCCTGAGATCAATATCAAGAGGTTTCTAAAAAGAGATCTCCTTGGGAGGAGTAAATTTTCCTTCTTTCCCCTTAGAAAAGTAAGGGGCCTCGCTTTGGAAAGTTGCCTTTGCTTTTGGCAGGGCATCTTGGAAATCTCTAGCTCTCTCGATGGAATCATGCAAACTGATGGGATTGGTAGATTTAACCAATCCATGCAAGGGTTCCTCTAGGCCATTAATGAACATGTAGACTCTCCTTGCTACAGATAGATCAGGGACCATGACTGATAATCTTAAAAACTCAGAGATGTAAGTCTCTACATCCCTTGACTACTTCAGTTTTGTAAGGCTTATGAAGGGTGCTTCAGGGTCCTTCTTGTCAAACCTCTCCGGCAGCCTTCTAGTGAACTCAACATAGGTAGTCACATTGATGTGTCCCAATTTAGACAATCCATGGAACCACAAATTTTTTGCTTCACCTTCAAAGTGCAGTGCTACAATCTTGATGGCCTCAACTTCAGGGACTTTGTTAAGCTAGAAATAGATATCCATATTTTCTACCCATGCCTTGGAAGAACTGGAGGATGATCCATCAAACTTGCGCAAAAATAATCTGCCCATGGTGTGGTGTCTACCATGAAAGAAACCACCATCTCTATACTGCTGCCCTGGTATTCTTCATTCCTTGATGTGACAAAAGTCTTGGAAACTCAAGTTATCCTTGAATCTCTGACTCTGAGAGTCATACTCCACAAAGTATTCTTCAAGAGAAGCTTGCTAATTTGGTCCTTCATTCTCCACAGCCAAGAATGTAGGCATAGTGGAGCATTGTGAAGCTTGTGGGGCTGGTGGCAGATTCACTCGTTGACCAGTCCCATGATGAGACATATCTGAGATTTCTCCCAACTGAAATCTCCCAGTATATTCCATCATTATATCCACCCCCATCTCTTTGATCTCCTTGGAAATATCTTGCATGGTCTCCAAAATATTTTTTGAAAACTCCTATGCTTCCTTATCCTTCACAGTTTCAAGGGCTTTCCCCTTGTCTTAACCCTTGTCAGGATCATCAATAATGTATTCATAATTTTTATGAATTTTATTTTGGTATCTCTTATCCCTATTAGTAAGAGTATCATCTTCTTCTAAATGCATCATCACTGGTGCTCCAAGGCAAGAACAGGTTGAGCCAAGAAAGGAGCTCTGATACCACTATAATGTTCCCAAATTTTGATTGCACAAAAATCTTGGAAAAATAACGCACTCCTTGGGAGGTTGATGTACATAAATGAGTTTGTAGACCTTGGATCCCTTATATTATTAGATCTGGGTTCTAGATCTAGAAGGGGAGAAAAAACAAATCAAGGTAGGTGTGGTAAACAGGTCTCCCACAACCTAGTCTAGCTGAAAAACACCCTACAAGAGGGGTTGCAGCTATGCACAACAAAATTCCTCAAGAATAATGTAGTATTGGTCCATATGAGTAGGAGGCCATCATATATGATTAATAAATTAAATTACATCATAAAATCAGAAGTAAAGTGAAGCTCCTTCAATATACAGTAGATTACATGAGAAAAGAGAGTAAGATATCTTCAGGAAAGAGCACTACAACATGTCTATATAAGTAGAAATGGATCAACAACATTATTTTCATGGGATGTAGTAGCTTCACATTACAACTCAAATCTAGGATATATCTATGGATGAAACGTCAGATCTATATCAGATCTAGAAACTAGATGGTTTTCTCTACAATATCCCCTTCGTGTTTTGCCCAAATTATGCGTAAATAAGAGTAGATATGAGAAACAAGTTCCAGATCTGGAAATTGTTGTAGTAACTTTATGAATATAAAATTTCTTTACAATGGATCAGATCTAAATATAACATGGATCAACAAAATAATCCATGGATCACCAAGTGGAAGGCAAGGCCCAGCACCAGAGATCTCTGATCTAAACTATGAGCCAAACACCATGAAGAGTATCACACCAAAATAACATAGTCCATCAATAGGAAAAAATCTGTAGCTCAAATGACATAGATAAACATTAAAAAATTTCAGATCTGAAGTACAAAGAGAAGAGACACTCTTCCAGGAGGTTAAAAGACACACTCCATGAGAAGAGGCTCCCAAAATACACTAGATCTCTGCAAATCTAGCCTCCCACTTGCTACAGCTTGTAGAAGTAGCAAAAAACTCAATGGATCAGCACTGCCAAGGTAATTAGAGCTTGAAATCAAGCCTGATAGTGGATCAGTTCAACAAACACTCCTCCAAGAATCCTCAAAGGAAGAGGTAAAATCCCTGCATAGGAATTCCAAGAACAATTCTCTACTAAACAACAGAGAATAGTATTTGTCTAAGCAGACCAAATACTCAAGAATATGATCAATCAAAAACCTTCTCTTGCTGCCCTCCCTCTCCTTTTATAAGAATAAGAGCCTTTTCCAACCCTAAACCACCTTGATGAGTTACCCCTTTTCACATGAGAGGCCTCCTTCTAGAACTGTGCTGTCCCTTTTGGAGATGCAATGAACCTAGACAATGTTGTTGATTTGGTCAAGGTTGACCCAGTATTTAGCTCAAACCTCTTTAAAACCTGCAAGTGACTATTTACATGGCCCTAATTTATAATTTTTTCACATGGGCATTGACTTATTCAGCTTTTTCAGGAGTTTTACATGTCCTCCTTTATTTATTTATTCATGCAATAGAAATTAAAACAAAATTGAATACTCCTCTTAGCCATGGCTAAGTAGGAACATTACATTTAAACTCTGGAAGCCTTGGATTGGTTTTGATTGATGTGTTTTATGATATCCCTCATTCATTCTTGGAATATGGCACGAAGGTGATTGGATGAAGAGACACTTGGCTCAACCAATCTATTGTCGGGTGGAACTTTGAAGTCCCATCTCTGTTTGGTTTATACATTAATTAATTATCAATTCATTCCCTTGGTATCTGGTATGAAAATGTAATGATTTATATGTGGATTCTGTTATCGCTCTGTAATTTCTAATATTGGGAGAATAAATCATAGAAAGACAGCATCCAAACCACTTTGGAAGTTGGGATCTAGCCCTTCTTGCTTCAGAGAGGGATCTCTCTTTAAAATTTAACTTTGTTTTGAATTGATATTAGACTAGTTATGATTGTGCTTCATAATTGTTTGATTTTGATTGATTTTGGTTGATTAAATCTTTATATTTCCATTGGGAAATGGATTCAAACATAAAACTAGATTATTTTCATAAATTTTTAAAAGAGTTGTAATAGAGAAAGCTAGGTTGCATTTACTGGATTCTTTGAGATTTTATATGAATAATGAATATGGAAGAAGTGTGAATATTAGTTGAGACTGAAGAGAATTTAAGTATTTTTCAATCTGACTTCAAGTAGAAAACATTTAAATTTTTAAAGTAGCCAGAGTAAGGTGTTTTATTTAACATGTCCTATTCATCACACTTTTTGTTTTACAATTAAGAAATATGATAAAAAAAGAAAGGAAATAACAATGGGAAAACATAGAAACAATAGAAACACTTCATCAATAATTACACCACATGAATCCTGAAAGTAGTCTTTGTGTTATTGATGCTCCAGAAAAAAATTGGAATTTACACTTGCGCAGTAGGAAAAAATATGTTTAGAAATCAACCCTTAATACATCAAACAACGAAGTATTTATACTAAAATTTACAAAATTGTTTACAATAAATGTTGTCTCAACACACAATGTATTATTAGCCTAAATCTAAGAATAAACTCTAACTATTACAAAAAAATAGGCTAGATGAGGGTGATCTGGCGCTCTGGTATTGTTTTCCAGGAATTGGTTGATGAGTAATCCTATTGGTAGGCTGCATTGGCTGTAGTGTTGTCCCGTGAGATGGCTGTAGTGGCTACCCTTTATTACCTTTTAAACCTAGAACTTAGTTAGATTATCCCATCGCTCTTCCTATGGGATAGTTAATTTCATGAATTTCCTGTAGAATTCATCCACATCTGTATATTTAGAAAAATTTTGTTTTACCACGAAAATGTGTTCTATCTCATACTCGGTGACAAGGTCATGCGTTAATGCCTCTAAGAACGCTTTCCCTGTCATCGTTCCTTTGATGTTTGAAAAATTAGTTGTATCTCTAGAAATATCCTGCAAATTATTTGCATAATCTTGTTTGTGTATTAGCTTTCCATTGATTACAAAAAGGGAAGGAAGAGATTTCCGAGTTAAGGTTCAATCCTACTGAAAAACCTATTTACAGCTATCTCCATGCTATGAAATTTTTCCTCAAACTGTACAGTAAGATTTCTCTTTGTATGAACCCTTTTTATTCCAATATTGTTTTAGTCCTGTCACCCAATCCTAACTCCTCAAGCTCATATTTTTTCTTATAATTTAAGAACTTAGTAATATTCTTAGTAGTGGTTGTCTTATCTGCAAGTTCTTCCTTGATTTTTGTAATGGCATCATTTTCCTTCTCTACCAACTCCTTCTACTCAAATATTATCTGTATACAAGGCCATATTTTAGTTAACTTGGGCCAAGGTATTTCCAATGTTAGACTCCCTCTCAGAATTTTGTAACCTTTCAATTAGCCTTTGCGTTCTTTTGGCTTTAGCTGCATGTGAGCTATGACTTCTTGACTTATCATCCTTTAACAATTTTACTTAGTCTTGAAGATTCTTTATCTCCTCTTTCTGTATGGAAATATTTTTCACTGATTTAGTGAGCTGCTCAGCTCCATCCATTGTACTTGCTATATAAGGAGTGGATGTAGGAAGAGTTGTAAGAGTTACAACCTCTAAAGGAACTATTGATAGCTTGGCAGCCTGCTCTTTTTACTTTATCATGTTTTCTATCTTAGCTTCCATCAGCCTCAGCTGATCATTCTGCTCCATGATGAGCTTCATCATGTCTGCCTTTAGTGACTTTGTCTCTTTAATGTCTTTGGCCAAAGGGTCCTGTGTAGATGAAAACTTTAGTTGCTTCCTTGATGCTTCTATGTCAACATTTTTATTTTTAATCACCTCTTCTGTAGCTCTAATATTGGAGGGATCATATCCAATATTCATTACTAAGTGTTCCAAAGACATAATCCTAGAATAATTAACCATAGAATATAATTTCTCCATTTTGAGTTGTGAATGAATATTATCTTAGAAACTTACAATTCGGAAAAAATTATAGCTGTGTTAGTGAGTTTAGATGAAATAATTTCACTTGTTTGTGTATGCATCTCCATTTGATCAATGGGATGTATATATTTAACATCAAACTTAAATGAAGTCCTTTTATAATCAACTGAGGTCTTGGGCTAAGGAATCTGTGCTTGGAGAAAGGCCATCTGCATTTTTCCTTTCTATGAATCAAAGGCTGAATGTAGCCTATTGTGGGAGTTGGAAGTCTGCTTCTAGAACTGATTATATGTACTCATCTTAAGAGCTTCATTTTTCACTTTAATCTCCATGAAAGTATCAAAATAGTATTCTCTTTCTCCCCTGTAACAACGGTGTTGGTTTGAATAGCTTTTTTCTGATCCCGAGAAGTAGCAGAAGTGGTAGGAAAGAGTGTGATTTTACCCCGTACTTCTAAGGAAGTAGGTGTATCTTTGCTTATGATGATGACTTCAAGCTCTGAGTCTTTGTCTAGATTTACCTTGGGATTTAGTTTAGTCCTCTACCTGTACATGATTGTGAATTATTTACTGGAAGTGTCCATCACTGAAGGGGACTCCTATTCTCTGATCCTTTTTCTTGCTTTCTCTTGTGGAACAGGAGCTTAGGATGTTGAAGTTGACACCAATATCTCTTCAGCCTCTTATAGAGTATTCTCACTCAATTCTATCTGATTCATGTACTCTCAATCTCTGCTCTATGGATATGACTATAAGTTGTGTATTTGTTCTCTACCTTTAGTTTTGAGATGGCACCCAATGGATTATATGACCATGTGAAACTGAAGTTGAATTACATCTCTTTCAATAATTCGGTTGCTTCCTCCCCTAATTCTCTGCTGTTACAAATGAAAGGTCCTACTTATGTCTTAATTCTGAACTGAGATTTCTTCTTGGTAGACAAAAAATGTACTTCATCGACATTGAGCATTTTCCTGATGTATTCTAGGGAAAAAATCCTAATTGGGAGGAATTTTGGGAGCTTATAAGGAGCAAGATCACATCTATAAATCCTTAGCTCTGTGTAATTTTGGTAGAGGTACCAATCTCCTATTTTAGTTTGGCATGAAAACTACAAGTATTTCCTAATTTATTCATCGTTTCTTGGCTCTGAATTGCTGCTAAGAAGACTGGGTGCTCGATATACAAACATTTATATGAACTATTTTTATGACTATTATTTCTTCTCCTTCACCACCGTTTAAGACCAGAAGATGACATATTATTGATTTCCTTCTTCATCCAACTTCTATAATGAAAACTTGAACTGATCTCCCTAAAAATATAGAAACAAATATACTAAAACAAAGGCATATTTAAACACCTCCTTAGTGTGGAACTTCACAAATTGTTCATGAATAAAATCTGCAAGGAATTGGCTAAAGTTGAATAAGACAGAAGGCTTGGAATATGTAGAAAAAATGGAAAGGAAACCTATGATAGCCTCATCTACACACTAATCTGAGTAATAACGAAGGAGGTAGGAGATGACAGTACCGATATGCTTAGTTCTCTGAGGGAACATGGAGGATGGATATGGAGGGTTCTTCTTAGGTAGCTGGGCATCTTCGGCTAGAAAAAGCTCAAGGGTTTTAGCCCTTTTTGCAAAGTATAGCTTCTGATACAGTTCAATGAGTTATTCTTGATAAAAAGATGTGGAATTATCTGTAATAGGGGCCTCCATCATTTTGTCTATGGTTTGGGTAGTTATAGTGATTAGAATATCTCCAAAAGGTGTAATAATAGCTCTATAATTGGGTTCATAATAGGCTTGACACTTCATGATGACTTCAAGAGAATTTTAGGTGTGGGGAAACATATAATGGGGAAAATTGTATTCCCATAGTCCAACGCCATCATTTTTACCAATGAATTTAACTTCAATCCAGCAATACATTTCGAATAATTCTAGCTTGCATAGGGTTTCATGGATTTTGTAATCCCTATCAGCCAGAGGAATATGATCAAGGCCAATTGAGGGGTTGAGGAGTGGATTCATGGTATCCACCTGGGTTTTCTTCTTAGGAGGCATGATGAACTCTGGTTTTAGGGTGTATGAGGGCCTTTTTCTAAAAAAATTGAGGCCGAGACTGCGAAAAAGCCCTATAATGAGGAAATACTGGGGATAATTATAGAGAGAAGCTCGATAAATTTTGAATTATATTTTTTGGCACTCTGGTAACTTGCAAAATACTTGTACAAAATAATGAAAATGTCAAGGTAAATGATTAAACATTTATTAGGAATGAATTTATATAGTAATGGGATATTTTATAGTTAATGGTGGCACAGATATTTTGGATTAAAAGTTAGGGGTGATTTAAATTATCAATGAATTTATTACCACAGCAAGACATCTAATTGGTAACGAGTGGGTCCAAGTGGTGTGATGTGGCTGGGGCTCAATGAGCATAGTAACATTTTTCATATATCAGGGAAAAGCTTCTTTTCGTAGGGGGTCTGAAGCAATAAGCTGTTTCGGCTAGGTGGGGTGTGAAATCAGGAGAGGGAACCATTTTAGCATGGTCACTAGACATAAAACCACCCATTTCGAACCCCCCCTGCCCCCCCCCCTGGTAAAGTTAGAATGGATATTGGGGGCTGAAAAAGAAAACGGGTTGTTGGATGGAAGGTGTCGGGAATGGATGATGGGACAGATGAAAGGGAGTTAATCAGGAAGTGGTGGAGCTGGATGGGATGTTTTTTCGGGTTGTGGGGGGCTTGATAAAAAGGTAAAACTTAGGATTGGGGAGTTAATGTGCCAGATTTTCATTTTGATATGCCAAATCCTTTAGACAATAAGATAAAATTTTATTCCTTTGCCTTTCTACACATGAAATAATTTTGCTATTTTAAACACTTACGATAAACATTTTTCATGCTTTTCAAAGCCATCATGTAAATTCCACTTATCCTTTCCTCTTAATTTCTTTTTTCTAAGCTAACATTTTTATTTCATTTTTTTAGGGTGCATTTGACCTAGCAAACCCACATATCCTTTTTTTATAACAATCTAACCTACTCTATCACTTATTCCTCTTATTGATTCATATTAAATTGTTGAATAAATCTCATTTTCTACCTAACTATTGATTTGTCAAGATTAAACTGTATGGAAAATCTTTATTCCCTAACCTATTTGACATGACATTTACAATTGTTCCTTCATGATTAAGCTATATGATTGGAACAAAATCTAGTGGTTATGGAATGTTAGACAAGCTGCACACAAAATTATTTAGTTTTTACCATAAATTAAACTAATTTAACTGTAGTGATATTTAAATTTTCATCACTTTCAGTATTATTTCTCTTTTTCTTTTATGGGGATTTATTCTCTTTTTATTCTTTTTCAATTTTATTCTTTTTTACTTTTTCCTTCATATTCATTTTATTTTTGACATACACTATTTTGATTATATATATATATATATATATATATATATATATATGGAAATAATTTTCAAATTGAAAATAATTTAAAATGTAAAAATACAAATAATGGCATACTCAGTCACCTTGAGATCCTATAAAATATAGGACCCTAACAGTGGCTCCAGCTGGGGATGACACTTCTTCATGTGAAGTGTCAAGAACATATGATTAGTAGCCTTGAGTATCCAAAGACTGTAATGTATGCATATGATTTCCTTTGCTTTTAAGATACTTATGATAGCTTGTCAATTAGGGCTTAGTGCCTTCTCTGAGAGCTTCAACTATAATCAATAAGTTATCCACAGAAATCAACATAGACTGTGATATTTATAATAATGTGATAAAAATATTTATGATAATTAAAGTAGTGTTTCAACATTGTGCCATTGACAACACCACTAGGTAATTTTGATCCATCCAGGTACTTGAGGAAGAATGCATTATTTCCCCTCAAAGCATGAATTATTTATGGCCCTTTCCAAAGGAATTATGAATTATGAATTTTGCTCCTTCCAGGTCCTTGAGGAAGAATGCATTATTAGGTCTACCTTAATAAACAAGATTGGCAGAGTCCAATTACAGAAACAACATCGTTTCAACCAACTTTGGGATTCTAGGATCTAGCCCTACTGAATCCGGAGAGGGATCTCTCCAATATGTACAAAGATCGCTTTTGGTATAACAAAATATTACAGGTGGCTAACACATTATTTCCCATGAAAGCATGAATTATGTATGGCCCTTTTCAAAGGTTATCAAATTTACCATGTTTACCTTTGTCTTATCTACCGAAATCCCACCTTAGAACTTTGTATCCAATGTTAAAATCATCTGCTTTAGTCCTTGTGTCAATTTGTTTTTTTTGACATTTTCCTAGATTACTTGAGTTTTGTTGTAGACCTCCTCCCTTGACTACTGTAACTGAATTGTTTGATTAATTATTATCTCTACATCATTTGGCTCAACTTGTGATTCCTATATTACCTTCATGACCCATACTCTTAAAAGATGATGGAAATAGAGCATTTATTCCATAGATCAACTGATATGGTGACATACCAATTGACTTCCTTGTAGTAAGTCTGTCAGCCCAAAGTGCATTGCCCAACTTGTTGTGCCTAGATTTCTTTCTGTCTTCCAACAATTTTTTAATGATATTTACAAAATTTTATTTGAGGATTTAGCCAACCCATTACCCTGAGGTTAATAGGTTGTTGAATTTCCCAAAGTAATGTGGTATTTTTTACAAAATTTAATCATTTTCTTAGATTTGAAATTTTTTGCATTGTCAGTAATAAGTTTTCTAGGAAAGCCAAATCTAGAAAGGATATTGATCTCAATAAATTTAATAATGACAACATTAGTAGCAAATCTGGAAGGGGTGGCCTCTATCCATTTAGTAAAGTAATCAGTGGCTTTTAGAATCCACGTATGTTGGCTAGAGGAAGGAGGATGAATTTCACTAATGAAATCTAATCCCCACTGCTGAAAATGACTCAACTGAAATGGGCTTTAATGGAAAGGGTAAGAGTTTTATTTTTTCTTCAAAGATATGGAATTTATGGCATGAAGTTACCTTCTTATGAATGCCAAGGAATAGGGCAGGCCAGTAAAAACCAACCCTGAGGATTTTATTAGCATTGATTTTCCAATAGAGGTGGCCAACATAGTCACCTTCTTGGAATTCCTGCATGATTTTCTTTGCATCATCCTTCAACAATCACTTATGTAAAATGCCACTAGCATCTTTCAAATATATCACATTTTCAATGATACAAAACTTAACTGATTTTAATTTTAGAAATATTTCCTTTGTTTTAGTTAGAACATGATGAGCATTTAAATTGAGTAAAACATATAACAAGTCTGCATACCAGGTAAGTTCAAAAATGCTTCATCAATTTGTGGACTCACCTGTTCCTCTTGATCATATAGTATTGTAACAAAGTTGATGTCTAATGCGTGCAAATTAGACTTTGCCATTAATTTGGCAAGTTCTTGTCCTTTGATAAACTTGGTCGGTTTGATTTCTAAGTCATACTCAAGGATGACAACAATCCATTTTCCTCGTTTTCCATTTGGTCCATTTGCAATTGAATTAGGTACGTATGCAATAATATGTGAATGAAAAATATATACTCTAAAATATTTTATTTCTTTAACTAATGAGAAGGATTATTTTTCCATGATATTGTATTTTAAAGATGCATCTCTTATAGCCTTACTGAAAAATGAAATAGGTTGTCCATATCCCTCTTCATTTTCTCCAACAAAACATCTGCAATATTGTGTTCAAAAGAAAAAGAAAAGATAATAAAATATTTGGTAAAATCTGGACTAATCAACAGTGGTGATTTTATCAATGTATGTTTAAATATATCAAAGGATTGTCTAGCCTCAATACTCCATCTGATTTCTAAATCCTTTTTAAGCATGTTTCTTATATTTCTAAGAAGCTCTGCAAGATTAGGAATTAATCTAGTAAGGAAATTAATTTTTCCAGTAAAAGTCTGAAGTTCCTTAATATTTCTAGGGTGATTTATTTTTAATATTACTTCAATACTAATGGGATCAATCATAATTCCATCCTTTGAAATAATATGACCAAGAAGCTTACCTTCTTAAACGGAAAACAACGTTTTCTTGGTATTTAATGAGACACCATACCTTCTACACTTTTCAAACACTCTTCTTAGATGTCTTAAATGTTCCTCATCAGACTTTGAATATACAGTAATGTCATCAAGATAAATCACAATAAAATAGCCTATCTAATTAGCAAACACAGTGTCCATTTCTCTTTGAAATGTAGCCCCAACATTCATTAACCTAAAGGGCTTCTTTACATACATGAAGGTCCCCCATAGAGTAGTGAAAGTTGTTTTATCCTGATCCTAGGGATGTACTAGGAGCTAGTTATAACCTAAGAAAACATATAACAAGGATATCCTACCTGACCCTACTACCTTCTGTAATATATGATCCATTTTTGGCAAAGGGTAGTTGTATTTTAGAGAAACCTTGTCAAGATTTCTAAAATCAATACGTAGTTGGATTTCTCTAGTTTTCTTCCTAGTAGGTACTATATTAGATACCCATTTATATTATCTGAGAGGGACAATAATTTTAGAATCGTACATCTTTTTGACCTCTTTCTCAATCAAGGGCATCATAACAAGATTTATTCTACGAATCTTTTGTTTGAATGGTTTCTGGTCTTCCTTGACCGATATTTTGTGTTGTATGATACTAGTATCATATGCTTTAAGATCCTCATAGCTCCAGGAAAACACATCAATAAACTCTTTGAATAAAGGTATGTATTCTTCTATTATGAGAATAGGCAATGATTTTGAAATTTTTATCACTTTAGGATTTTTTTCACTACTTATATTGCATTTTTCTACCTCTGCCCTTGTGGGCTCTATTTTTGGATTTTTTTCTACATCGTTAAAATCAAAAAGTTCTTCTAATGGAACTAAACCTCTAGGGAAAAAATTATCTTTAAGCTCAAGCACTTCAAATTCTTCTTTTTATGGATCAATTTCATACATTTCTAATTTATGTACAACTTTATTTATAGGGATATTTACATCTAATTCATTAAATTCTTCGCCTAAATTATTATGCACGACTATCTGATTATCTACTTGACCATATAAATCAATGTTATTTTCCTCCTACTCATCCTTGGATTGCAGAAATTTTTCTATTTTCTAATCATTTCCAAAAAAATGACAATACCTCATGTTATCTGGTATATTTGGATGGTGTTTAACCTCCAGGCATAATAACCAAATCATATTCTTCAAAAGTTTTTAAGAAATGAAGCACAACATTTCTGTATACTCTCAATCTAGGATTTTTTGCAACATGTTATCCTTTAATCTATTTAATTATCAATTCCAAATCTCCATGAACATAAATTATTTTAGAACCTAATTTCTTCAATAACTAAAAACCTAAAATAAGTGCTTCTTATTATACTATGTTGTTGGTACAATGAAAATTCAGTTTGTGTGAATGGCCTTCTAAGTGATTATTTCCTACATTTGAAACCCATACACTTGCTCCTGACCCTACTCTACTATAACAACCATCAAATATCATATTCCAAAAGGGTTTGGTCTCAGTGTTTTTTTGTACAGTCTGATTTTTATTTTCATATGTTTCACAGATCTTATTTTCAGCACTAGTGACCTGAGCATCAATATCTCCATCATTATAAAAAATTCAAGAGTCTAAATCAGAATGAATAGAATAAAGGGGGTAGGTATGTGGCTTCTCCTGACAACCCACCATGTATTTCATTAAGGTTTCCCTATACAATATTATGTTTTTACCAAACACTGGGATGGTTGCATAGGTCATATCCATTTGGATGACACCTTGTATTTTTTCTCCCTAAGAGCGTGAAAAAATCATGCCATACTTTGGGGGAATATCCACCACTACTATGTCCATTACTAGACTTTTGGCTGGGATTTGGGCCAAAGTGACAAATAGATTTTAATGAGACATAAAAATCTTACTTTTCTTTAATCAAATGAATACAAGTCTTTGTAAGGCATAGTAATGTCAAGACCAAGTTTCTCCATAACATACTTTGGCATCAGATTATGTGAGCCACCCGAATCTAACATAACATTGTGAATAATTTTATCATGCGCATTGAGACTGACATAAAATGGAGGGACTCCTCCTTCTTGTGGTTTACCATCCACCTCTGGACCAAATAATAGTTTAGGTTGACCATCATTCAAATTAACATTATCATTATTTTCTCCTATGTTAAAAGCTTTCATAACTTGAGTTCTGTTGGTTCACTAAGGTGACTGTTATAGGCAACCTTGATGCTTCTCATTCATTTGTCAACCCAGGGTAAGTCTTCTTATTTCAAGAGTGCAAGCACAATATATGTAAGTGATATCAAGAACAACTACTCTATATTATCATGAAGAAGATTATCTAACTCTCGAAGTTTAATCAACTTAAGAGAAATGGAAGTATTAAATGTCGCTAACTATTCTATCTAAATAAGTTTAGCGAGGGAAACCTATGATTGAACAACACACTAACGAATTGAACAACATTCCTACTGAATTGAACAACAACTTCAATGAATTGAACAAAATTTCTTATCTAATTTTTCAATGAAATTCTCTTTGCAAACTTACTAGCTGGCATTCCTCTCCCTCAAACAACGACGAGAAGTCTTATAGTATTGATGGAAAGATATAATTCTTATCGATATATAGAATTGAATAATAGTCATTCTAATTCTCATAAAATAGATATAAACATGTTGAGAAAATGATGAAAGAATCTAACAGCTATGAAAACAATTACTGTAATCCAGAAAGCATGAACGATAAATTATCTTAGTGGCATAGGAGACTGCAGCATCATAGACTTAGAATTTAACAAATGGAAATATATATCTCAGAATGCATCAGATAACTAAATATAAATTCTGTAATTAACATACAACACAGAGATTAGTGCAAAAACTCCCAGGGCTAGGCCCAAACCACTAGAAGTCTAATGCGATGGAAAACTCAGGAATTGACTATTCAAAACACCAAAATTATTTATTAAATCAAAGGTTAAGACATGAATACAACTGGATAGTTCTATCCTGGTACGTATATTACAGAAGAAAATTCATATTCAACTCCTCTTTCTTGTTCATATTCATCCTTTTTAAAGGTGATTTCGCTCAATGGAATGGTCTTTTCCAAATGACAGGCTGCTGCTCGTGGTTTTCATTTGAGTTCTTCGGACATGGATCCATCTTTCTGCCTTCTACCGGTCCTTGGGAGGTCATTATGATTTCATGCTTTATGCATGTCAGTTGTCTTTTGGTCATCGTCGATTTAGCTACTTTTTTTTCCTATGAATAAAGATGAAATAGGTCAAATCCTTATTGTTTAAACATCCTTTTTACCGTTAGTCCATTTGTCCTGATTTTACATTAATCCACATTTCCTTTACTGTTAAGATGAGGAAAAATTTCTAAAAGTGTACGATAATTCCAAGTAAAGGTAGGGTGAAAACATACCATATTTCTAGCCCAACATACTCCCCTGCTTACCTATTTGCAGGTCCTTCTGCAAACAAACAATTGAGGTGTAACTGGGTCAAAGAATAGGTAGGGTAGAAATTTTCCTTGCTCTGAAACCCTATTTCTGTCTAATCCTGGCAAAGCCAGCATTTGTATGCCCTTCTAGTTGTTCGTAGTCATGGTCATAACCCTCAGGGGGGTACCAGATGAGAGGGAATCTATACTTGCACCCTATCCACATAGGACCCAGATTACTATATAAAAGGAATCTGGAGGCAACCACTTTGAAGTTTTTGTAGCCAAATGGCTCCCTGTTTTTCACATTGTTCATGGAGGCCATCCACCTTTGTTTGGATGTTACCAGAGCTGCTTCTTGAATGTCTTCAAAACAATCCCGCCCATGTTGTATAATATCTTTATGGATAGGCCCCATCTTAGTCCTTACCCCCTTTCTTCGCATGAAATTATTGTGTTGGATGAACAATTGCAGGGGTTTAGTAGGGTCCCCTCTCACCCATAGGTCTAGGCCATGTCCACTCTTTTGGAAAAGTTTATAGGCTTTGGCACATCAAATTTGGTTCTGAGCAAAAGAGAGGAAGGTCTGGAATTGAATATCTCCTATAAAGGGACAAGGATTATTGTCCATGTCCTCCTCTAGAAATAAGTTGTGCATGTAGAGTTCACACAAAAGGCATTGGACCTGTTCATCTTGATCATTGCAGCAGTGAAAAAATTCCTTTATAGTTTTGAAAGTTGTGGGCTTCCCTGCCCTAACAGCCTTTATCTTCAGCAGTAAATATTGTTCAACTAGAAATAGGGCATAGTTGCTGGCTAGTACCCTGCATGTTAGTGCATCAGAGTACAGAGACCAAATCATAGTGATTTGTTTCTTGGCTTATTCCACATGGTCTTGTGCCCTTTTTACTTTTGCCTGCTCTTCTCTGAGCTGAGAAATTTTTTCATCCTTTGTTTTAGAAAGGTTTGTGAATTTATTTAAGAGTGCTTGATACTCTTGTGTGGACGCTACTTCATTTTTGCATTGTGCTAACTCATGCTGTGTTCGAATTAATTCATTATAAAAATTTTGATTGACAACTCTCTCAACCAAAGGAGCATAGGCAGCGGCTTCTTCCGTTTGGGTTTCCTTTTCTTCTATGAATTCCTGCCTAGTTTGTACCGAGGCTTCGGTAGTGTCCACCAGGTCTGTTTGTACCTCAATCTTAGCAGTGCTTTCCAATTTAGTCTACATTTTGGCCTCAACAGTGGTTGATAATTCAGTCTGCATCTTAGGTTCAGCAGTGTCTAACAAATCGGTGACCAACTCTGTTTGGGTTTTTGTGCTGGTCAATTATTTCTTACTCTTTTGAGCCTTGCTTACTTCCTTCAACTGCTTCCTCAAATGTTTTACCATTTTCCTTAACCTTTTGTAGGTCCTGCTTAATTTCTTAAGCTTCCTTTTAGCTAAATTTTCTTCTAGCCTAGTTTCAACAGGGGATGGAGGAGCAGCAATCTCATTTTCAGGAATGTTGGTGTCAATTTTAGGATTGTCAGTGATGGTGTTTTCTACCTGTAATCCGGAGTTTACTTCTTCTTGAGGGTCCCGGCTGGGTGATACATTATTCCCTTCAGGCATTAGAGGGATCGTTTCCATGCTTTCATTTTGTTCCAAGGGGATGGATTCCCCTAAATGGATTTTAGATTCGGCTACCCCTTCTACCTTATTTTCCTTATTCACTCCATCACTCTCGCGAGGAGACAAGGACCTAAAAGCCTATGGTTCCTCTTTCTGGGGTAATATCTCGATGTGGCCAGAGTTGCTGGGAGTGGCAGATTGGTCTAACAGTTCTTTCTGTTCTTTAGCTTGCTTAGATAGGATTCTAGCTTCATTGGATGCCGTCATTTTCTTCAGGACTCGAGCCATCTCTTCCTCATAATCTTGTAAGGGGATATTTTGAGGGCTTGAGGGTAGTGAGCAGGATGGTCCTTCCGCCTCTAGGAATTATGAGGTTTCTTGTTGTAAATGCAGTATTTTGGACTGCCTTCTCTTGCTTGGTTTTGAAGTTGAGGCACAGGTGATTTCCTTCTAGGTATGTTAATTCTAGGGACCTCAATCTCGATTCTGACAGGGTTTTCCTTAGTTGCCTGTGTGGCAGGGTTAATAAAGTTGTCCCAGGATATCTTCTTCTTGCCTAACTCATGCATGGTGATTAAATTGATTAAACCATGGCGACTGATGACTGCTTGACGGTTTTTATCTTTTATCATTCTAAAATCAGTGTCGTGTAATATAGAATTTAAGAAAGCAGGTAGATTAACTAAAATATTTTGTTTAAGCACAACTAATAATTTGAGTTGACAATTTTTTACCACATCTTGGCGTCCATCGTATGTGATGAATCATTGGATGAATGATGCCAATTCCTGCCATGGTTGATGTAGAGAGGTAGGGTTAATCCCTTTTCTTTTGCGCTCCAATGGTTCTATTCGATCCTGGTATGTTGCGACTGCCTCACATAAGAGAAGGTTTTTTCAGTCCATATCTCTGCCTCTGCTGGTATTCCAGAAAATTAAAAAATAATATATTTTGTGACCGGTATAATCCTTCTCCAGAGCTTGGTCTATCCCTCCTGTGGGTTCTGCAGGAATTCAATTCCTATCTCTGTATCAAATCCTTGCAATTTTTGTAAATATGGCAACCAACCAGCTTGCTAGAGGATAGTGTGAGTTGCATCTGAAATTGGGAAGGTCGTATATTCATTCTAGAAAGAGTTTCCTCCCATGGTTGATGTGTTTTATTAAGCTAATTTCTCCTTCTGTCTGTGTCCTCTTTCATCCCTGTTGGTTAGAATGAACACTGTATGCAAGAGAAAGGGAAATTGCAGCCTTCTATAGGTAACTTCATATCTTAATTGCAATTATCCTTTGGTATTATCACCATATCCGATAGAATTTGTGCAGGAAATTCACATGCTTGGTATTTATGGATAATTACACCCCCTCTCTTGAAGTAAAGGTGACAACATCCTCAAGTATGAGAGAGATTTGATCAATCATGAATTTATCCGGGGGAAATGTCAGGGTTCAGTAATCATAGTCTGTACGTAAGAATGGATTATGTGGCCTTGGAGCTCATGGAAAGAGGAGATATTGAGTAATTATGAGCATATGTAGTGTAAAAGTCAGAATTGGAAGTTATCATAAGTGTATCGGATGCGGAAGTGACCGTAGAGGGGAAGAAATCAATATAATGATTATTATGATAGGGTGTCCTTCTTTAATGGTAAGGTGTGACGGAAGCATGAATGATATAGATAATGATTTATGTCATCATCCCGAAGTTCAAACAGGCAAGTATAGCTCGTTTATAGCTACTTATGTGGTAAAATAATATTAACACTAACTCGAGTAGTGATTTTATGGAAGAAAAATAGGAGATAAAGTATATGTGAGAGTAATTGGCTATCTTTGAAACATATCTCATACCATAAGTAGAGCCACTGCTGTCAGCAGGCATTCATAGCCTTGACAGGGTTGCTATTTTAACTCAGAAAATGAAGCAGGATCCTTTATGTAAAAATAGTTATTTTGCCAATTTTGTGGAGAGATCAATGTGCTGGTATGGTAGCTAGATAGTCACCGTTCCACTCACTAGAGTTGTAGCACAGTGATCAAGCCATCTCGTGATGAGACCTCCTGTCCTTCAAGCAGTTGAGAACGTCATTACCCTGGTTGGATGGCCATTATGGGCATGTCACTCGCTAAACTCTTATGAACATGGTAGGCTAGCTCGTGATGATACCCCCTATCATCTCTTAAAAATTTCCATATAAACATAGTACTTCTTTTTGAAAAGTAGGCATTTTTCTTTATGAAGAGGTCACTATGCTGGTGTGATGGCCAGATAGTCATAGTGCCATTCACAAGGATTGTAACAGAGTGATCAGGCCAGCTCGTGATGAGACCTCCTATCCTTTAAGTAGTTGAGAAGGCCATTACCCTGGTGTGATGGCCATTGTGGGCTTGTCACCTGCTAAACCCTTATGATCATGGTAGGTTGGCTCGTGATGAGATCCCCTATCCTCTTTTTTAAAAATTTCCATGTAAATATAATATTTATTCTTTATACATGAAGGGAGGCCCATTAACTCCTTAAGAGTTAGGGATAGTGTGAGAAGTAAAAAGAATTCCAATACAATTAATACCCTTTATTCCTATTTCTTTATGTCGAAGGGAAATACTACTCAAGAGTGTAGAAAGATATACCGTTATAAGACTGTGTATTGTATGATAATATATTTGAGCGTGGAATGAATTAGCCCTTGATTACATAGATGTACCATGTCAGCTTCCAGGTTAGAGATTATAGTGTCAAAGGATCATCATATTAGTGATTTTACAGTTTACCTCTTCTTCAGGTACCAGTTCCTACTCAGAGATGTCTTTTATAGCTAGGGTGTGGAATGAGGAGAGAATATTGACAAAAGAAAGAAGGATCGTGCTTCTTTGAAGAGAGGAAAAAAAATCATTTGTTCAATCCATCTGAACAATAGTTGTTCAATTAGGTAGTCGTTCAAATTTTTGAATAGTAAAACAAAAACACGAAAACATGGCTATTCAATCCGATTGACCAATAGTTGTTCAATTGGATTGAACAGTAGTTTTTCAAATATTTGGACAACAAGAAAATAGAAACACCAAAAATAGGGTTGTTCAATCCGATTTTAACAACAATTGTTCAATAGGATTCAACAAAAACCGTTCAAATAATTTGAACAAAAAGTAAATAAAAACACAAAAACACGGTTGTTCAATCCGATTGAACAACAATTGTTCAATTGGGTTGAACAACAACCGTTTGAAGAATTTGAATAACAAGGAAAATAAAAACACAAAAACATGGTTGTTCAATCTGATTGAACAACATTTGTTCAATTGGATTGAACATCATCCATTCAAATAATTTGAACAGCAAGGAAAAATAAAAACACAAAATCACAACTGTTCAATCCGATTGAACAACAGCTGTTCAATCCGATTGAACAACAGTCGTTCAAATAATTTGAATAGCGAGGAAATAGCAGCATTGGAGGATGAGAAAAAGGGTACAATTTTGATTATGAAGAATGTACAACAAAATAAGAAACTAGGAATTGCAAGGAGATTACATACAATATTTACAAATGCAGGTAGAAAACTTTCGTGTACTTGAGGTTGTGGGGTTATCACCCCCTTCTGCCACAACTTGGACAGTGGGATCATTTTGTACCTACTGGCAAAAAGACTCCTTTGTGAGAGGTTTGTGATAGAGGTGCACTCTATGTCCGTTGACTCAAAATGTAAAACCGGACCCGTCTATGGTGGTCAAGGTGAGGGTACCGTTGGTGTGTACTTCTTGAATTTAGTATGCACCGAGCCACCTTGTTTGCAACTTTCTCGGAAAATCTCGGAATCTGGAGTCATAGAGAAGTTCCCAATCTCCTTTCTATAATGTCTTATTTTTTATGAGGTTGTCATGCCACTTAGCTCGCTGTTGTTGTATGATTTTTGTGCATTACAGAGCCAGTACCTGTATTTCATCTTATTCATTTATTTGCTGGAGTCTTTTAATCTGGGACTCTATCAAGTCCAACCCTACTTCTTGTGTTGTCCTTAGAGTCTTGACTTCAAATTAGATGGGGAAAATAGGCTCTCCTCCAAATAATAGATGAGATAGAGAATATCCAGTGGTGTTTCTCCATGTTGTGTGATAAGCCCATAGGGCCTCTTGTAGTCTAGTGGCCTAGTTCAGGTGATGTGTTGATACTATTTTAGTAAGAATTGACTCAAGGAATTTATTGGTGCTTTCAACCTGCCCGTTCACCTGTGGCTGGTAAGGAGACATGACTTTGTGGGTGATATGGTGATTCTTTAGAGTGGCTGTAATTTTATTATCCGCAAACTATGCCCCTCCATTGGTTATCACTTCTCGTGGTATACCATATCACACAAATAGCTCAAACAGGAAGTTAATCACAAATTCTTCTGTGGCTCTTAATAAGGCTATTATTTCCACCCACTTTGTTACATAGTCTGTGGCAACCAGTATGTAGATTTTTTGGTTTGATGGTGGGTTGAATGGTCCAACGAAGTCCAGTGCCCATCGTTCAAATGATTCTACTACCAATTGTGGTTGTAGTGGAATTCTGTCTGCTTGGCCTGGGTGGCCCATTATTTGGAAACTATCACAGGATTGGACATATTTTTTCGCTTCTTTCAAGATCATAGGCCAATAATAACCCAATTGTAATAATTTGTGCCTCGTTTTATGATCTGCGAAATCGCCACCACAAGCTTCATTGTGACATGCCCGTAGGATATCATAAATCTCATCTTGCTGAATGCATATGCATATATGCATGTCGGCCCCTGTGTGGAAGAGGTATCTACCAATCTAGGAGAACCTATCACTGTGTTGTACAATTAGTTTCTATTCCCTTGATGTTAAATGCTTGGGAAGTTTCACTACTACCAAGTAGTTTTCTACGTCTGCGTACCATGGCGTTTTCACTGCTATAGCAAACAAATGTTCGTTAGGAAACTGATCGTCAATTGCTAGTGTGTCATCTGTCTTTGGTACCCTAGATAGCAAGTCTACGACCACATTTTCTTTTCCTGGGTGGTCCTTGATCGTTATGTCGAATTCCTACAAAATCAGAAACCAACAAGTTATTCTCCCATTTGTGATTGGTTTATTGGCTAAATATTTAATGGTAGAGTGATCAGTATACAAGAGTATTTGATAGCCATTTATATAATGCTTAAATCTATTAATAGCATAAATGACAACCAGGAACTATTTTTCCATCACTATGTAGTTTAATTCAGCAGGAGTGAGATTTTTTCCAATATAATAAGTAGCATAGGGCTTTTTGTCTTCTTCTTGACCAAGAACTGCCCCTATTGTTGTGTCGGATGCATTTGAAGAAATGTGAAAAGGAAACTCCCAGTTAGGACATAATAATATTGGTGTCATCTACACTAGTCTCTTTAAATATGAAAAAACAATGTCACATTTATTAGACCAATGGAATTCAACGTTTCGAGTCAATGCATACAAGGGTGCAACAATTTGTGAGAAATTATTTAGAAACCTATGATAATACCCTGCATA
This sequence comes from Pinus albicaulis, assembly GCA_034641835.2. NCBI lineage: Eukaryota > Viridiplantae > Streptophyta > Pinopsida > Pinales > Pinaceae > Pinus > Pinus albicaulis. Next base: position 1,383,506,295 of record CM076578.1, on the reverse strand, counting down.
CCCCAAAAAAATGCGTACCTCTATCTGTGTACAAGGTGTGGCTAATAAAATGATTACCTCTATTTTTTCGGGTCTACCTGTATTCCAACTGCAGAGATGTAGTGTCCTAGGACTACTCCCTCGGTCATTATCATGTGGCACTTTTCATTGCTTAAACATAAACTGGTAGCAATACATCGTTTCAATACTTTTTCTAGCATTTCTAATGCTTGAGCAAAGTCATCACCATATGGAGTGAAGTCGTCCATGTAAACTTCAAGCACCTGATTTATTAAATTAGAAAAAATGTTAAGTATGGCTCTTTGGAAGGTTGTTGCGACATTGCATAGTCAAAATGGTAGTACTCTGTAGGAAAATGTACGCCACAGGTAGGTAAAGGTTGTTTTATCTTGGTCTTCAGGGGCTATCTGGATTTGCTTTTAACTACTAAATCCATCACGAAAGGAAAATAACCACTTCCTTATGTGTTGCCTTATTTAGTTCTCTGTAATCCACACAGATTCTCCATTTCCAATTCTTTCTAGGAATGAATACCAGAGGGGAGACCCATTTTCTGTCTGAAATAGGATAAATGAAATTTACATCCAACAATTTTTTCATCTCATCTTTTACAATATCTTTTAGATGCGTGTTTAAACTACGTTGAGGTTGTCAAATGGGCCGAGCCTCCTTATCAGTATAGATGTAATGGGTGCAAAGCTGAGGGTCTACGCCCTTCATGTCTTGGTAGTCCCAAGAAAACTATCCTTGATACTTCTGTAAAACCTTTATGAGCCTCTGCCTTTAGTTACCATCCATATTTCCATTGATATTCAAAATTTTCCCTAGTTCAATCTCGACAAGTATGTTGTTGCGTACAACGGTCGTGGGTATATGTTGATCATCAAGGTCTGCCAAGGGATCCTCTTGTGTTTCATATTCAAGAACTATTTTTAACATTTGGAATTTTAAGTTTCCAGACGTATATGGCTGACTCATAAAGTTATTGATTACATCGTCTTCAGTTTGAACCTTAAATTCAAGAGCTTCAACTAATGTTAGAGGTGGACGAATGTTTTGCTCCCAATATGTATGCAGATGCTTGTGAATGTTTACTGTGGTTAAAATTGGTTTAGAAGGTAGGTAAATGATAATTTTCTTTATGGAATCTCCCCTAGAAATGGTCATGATGCTTGTCCGATAGCCTATGTAAGCATCGGTCATCCCCAACCAAGGTTGCCCTAGAATCAATGGGTGTCTTTCTATCCGATTCTTTGGGTTAATAACTAAAACATCAGCTAGATACTTCCATGAGTCCATAAAAACTAGAATTTCCTGTAATATTACTTCTCTCCTGATAAGAGACCTGTCAGCAAGTTCCAACAGCATAGTTGTGGGTTCTAAAGCTGATATGCCTAGCTTCTCATAGGTCCCTGTTGTTAGCATGTTAATGGCCACTCCTAAGTCAACCAATGTGTTTGGAAAGGATTGGACAGAGATTTGCACAGTTACTATGGCATTCCCTGGATCATCATATTTCATGGGGGTTTCCTTACCCAAAAATAAGTCAGATAGTGCTCCCACCAGATGAACGGTGGGTACAGTTTTTGTTCCTTTTGCTTGCTTCTTTCCACACAGCTATTTAATTGTCTTGGCATAGATGGGAATGTCCTGTATGGGCTGTAGAATAGGGATTTTGATGCAAAGGTTTCTCAATTCCCCCAGAATATCAAAATATGGAGAGACCATTTTTTTAGGTAGTGTTAAACTTTCAGGGAAAGGAGGTGGAAAAATCCTAAGATTTTCAGGCTTGTCTTTGGTCAACTATTTCCTTTTCTTGCTATTTCCTTGTTTTAGTTATATTTGTTTGTCTAGGCTTTGTTGGAGTTCTAGATTAAAATTGTGGTGGGTTCGTACCTTGTGCTAGTGAGATAGTACGTCCTAATCTCAACCTTAGTTCAATAGATTGCTTCTTTTCAGTTTTGGGGTTTGGATATTCTATAAAATGGATTAGCTGAACCTTCCTCTTTTGTGGGTTAGTATTAGGTTGGGCTAGTAGTTGAGGACATATGATAGGTTGAGGGTTGTGTTGGATAGGATATGGAGCTAGTAGTGTAGGTTGGTTTTGAATCCCTGTCCCCATTGGTAGGTTGGTCATTGTGAGAGGTTGTTGCCAATTTGAGGCCAATTTGTGGTTTGAGAAAGGGATGCTGGCCATTGGGCTTGATATGGGGTGTTTTACCAATAAGGAGGAGAACAAGGAAAGCTTGGCCAACTATTCCTTGAGGAGGGTTGTGTTGGCCAAGGTGGTATAAGAAATGACTGAGATGGCCAAGTAGAAAATGGTGGTTGATTATGCCAAGATGCTGCAGGGTTTCACTGGTTAAATTGCGGAGAAGAAAAGAATGGAGGCAAGTCTTGAGGCATACATGGTCATGCTTGCCATTTCCAATGTTGGTACATTAGGTAGACTAGTTATATTTCTTCTTCTACTTCCTTATAAACTGATTTTAGTCCTGGAAGTGAAGGGCAATGGTCTATGGCATGATCCTTAGTGCAGATAGCACAAGTCTGAATCATGTCTAAGCGGCATTCCTTTTGGTTGTGCTTCTTCCAACAGCGTGGGCAGGAGATGACCAAGTCTGTTCTGGTATAGCTTGCTTCTGCTTGTCTTGTAGGACATAAGGATTTGTTGTCAAAGTACCCAAATTGTCAGTTTTAAAAGCTTCCAAAATATTACCAAGCTCTGCTCTGGTTACATTGCCACCGGCCTGCTTGAGATATTTTCTTGTTGAGTCTCATCCAATTGGCTTATTTCACGTACTACCCCGAGAGCATCTGATACAAAGTGAAATAATTTCATCATATTCTTCTTGGTAGATGCCCCCTTTTCCCATTATATTAAGTGTTTCAACCCATTCTTCTTTCATTCCCTTAATCATTATTGCTTTAATATGTCTTTGGATAATGTAGTATACGGAGACCTTTGTAGATTATACTAAAATCTTTCGACATATTCTTCTAATACCTCATTTTCTTTTGCAGACATATTAAAGATTTAATATTTTAATTCTCGAGTTCGGAAATAATCTTGATATTTATTTATAGAAGTGTTCTTCATTTGGTCCCAGTTATTGATCGTTCCTCCACCGAGTTCCATGAACCAACGTAATGCAGTCCCCTTCAAAGTAGAGGGGAACAATTTCAGTTTCTGCGGGTCAGTGGGGTAGTCATACCCCCTACATAAGACATCGAATTCAAATAAAAATGCAGTAGTATCTTCCAAGGTCGACCCATATAAGGTGGGGATGTTTTGTAAGGGAATGGCTTTCATAGGGGTGTTAGCAACATGGTCAAAAATGGGATACTCCAATGTTGATCTCTGCCTCTGATTCTGGTTTTTATTATTTGCCATTTTATCAAAGATATGCCAGTAATATTTAGGAATCTCTTGTTTCAAAGGAGTAATATTAGTGGGATTGGGTGGTTAATGCAGAGGAATGTTTGAAACACTTCCTCGATCTGGCATACTGAGTGTCTCTGTCTCGACCACTCTCTCAGGGGATTCAGGCTCTAGAGCTTCTACTTGTATTGCACTGCTAGTTTCTCCTTCCCCTTCTTGTAAATTTCAAGAGCCTCCCTCTCTTGAAGGGCTAATACTTATGTGCTCAACAATATGAAGGCTTTTTTCAAACCCTTCTGTTTCACTATGAATCTCAGTGTGGGCTGCAGATGGTGAGGTTGCTGCCTACAGAAGTGTAGCAAGACTTTGGATAGGAATGGTTATGGGTCCTATGGATGCTTGGGATTCAACTTTCTTAATGATTTAGTTTATATATTTTTTTTTACCAAGGATTGTCAGTCCTTTGGGCTTCGTATAATTTTGTAGATGATTTTGATTTGTTTCTATCCTTTTCTTCCTAGTCATAAAACAGGAGCACCTATTCTACTAGCCTTTGTAAAATTGATGAGAAGTGGGTTATAGAGCAAGTGTTTTTCTTGCCAGTACGTAGGTTCTTACCTCTCATTTTTAATACCCAATTCTTCACAGCAATAGAGAAAAAGGAATGAAATAAATCACTCATAAACACTCTCCCCGACAATGGCACCAAAAATGTTGGTTCACTAAGGTGACTGTTATAAGCAACCTTTATGCTTCTCATTCAACTATCAACCCAGGGTACGTCTTCTTATTTCAAGAGTGCAAGCATAGTATGTGAAAGTGATATCAAAACCAACTACTCTATATTATCATGAAGAATATTATCTAATTGTCGAAGTTCAATTAACTTAAGAGAAATGGAATTATCAAATGTCTCTAGCTATTCTTTCTAAATAAGTTTAACGAGGGAAACCTATGATTGAACAACACAGTAATGAATTGAAAAATAGTCCTACTGAATTGAACAACAACTTCAATGAATTTAAAAACAATTTATTATCTAATTTTGCAATGGAATTCTTTTTGAAAACTAACTATCTAGCATTCCTCTACATCAAGCAACGAAGAGAAGTCCTATAGTACTGATGGAAAGATCTAATTCTTAGTGATATATAGAATGGAACAATAGTCATTATAATTCTCATAAAAAATATATGAACATGTTGAGGAAACGATGAAATCTTCTAATAGCTATGCAAACAAATACTGTAAGATAGAAAGCATGAATGATAAACTATCTTAATGCCATGGGTGGTTGCAGCATCATAGACTTAGAATTTAACAAATGGAAATATTTCTCACAGAATGCATTAGATAACTGAATATAAATTCCATAATTAACGTATAGCATAGAGATTAGCACAGAAAATCCCAAGGCTGGGCCAAAACCACCAGAAGTCCAATGCGACAGAAAACTCAGAAATTGACTATTCAAAACACCAAAATTCTTTATTAAATCGAAGGTTAAGACATGAATGAAAATGGACAGTTCTGTTCTGGTACGTCTATGACAGACGAAAATTCCTATTAAGCTCCACCTTATCATTCATCTTTGGCCTTTTTAAATGTGATTTCACTTAGTGGAATGGTATTTTCCAAATGACAACTCCCTGCTCATGGCTGTTGTTTGAGTTCTTCAGAGGTGGACCTGTCTTTCTGCCTTCTTCCAGTCCCTAGGAGGTCATTGTGATTTCATTCTCTCTATCTGTCAGTTGTCTTTTGGTCATCGTCAATTTAGCTGCTTTGTTTTCCTATGAATAAATATTAAATAAGTCAGATCCTTGTTGTTTAAACATCCTTTTTACTGTTAGTCCATTTGTCCTGATTTTACATTAATCCTCCTTTCCTTTACTGTTAATATGAGGAAAATTTCCTAAAAGTGTATGATAATTCGAAGTAGAGGTAGGGCGAAAACGTAAAACATTTCTGGCCCAACAAGTTCTGTACAGAGTTTTATTCATTAACTCAGCTAAAGCGATAGGAATTTTCAGCTTTGCTAGTTCATTTTCAATATTGAATGATGTTTGAAATTTATTTAAATTCAGAAAGTCAGATTTATCAACAATCTCTTTTGATACATGCTATTTTTGGTGACTCGTGGTAGGAATTTTTGTTTGAGTTTTTTTGGAAGAATTCTCAACAATAATTTTAGCAGGAAGGTCAATTGTCGTTTTGATAGAGCTATCAGGAGTTTTCTTAGCAATACTTTATGGATTTTTCTTCAAAGTGGTGTAAGAATTTTTCTTGACACGGTTTTCATTAGTCTTTTTGTTTGGAGTATTTGATCTTTTATTACTCCTAAGATTGTATTGTCTATGGAATTCCATGATAGCATTTTCAAATCCCTACTTATAGTCATCTAATTCCTCAGAATCAAGTTTAGTTTGGGATAATTGAAACAACTCTTGTTCTTCTTGAGTAAGAAACATAGTTTCATCATCATAAATACCCATTATATTTATCTGATTTTATTTTAATTCTTCCACTACTTCTCCATCTTCATCACCATATTTGTCCTGAGAGGGAGGTATAATTTTTTTATCAAGACTCCTTTGTTCTCTTTGTTTTATTTGAGGAGGATTTCTTCTAATGTTATGATTTCGATTTTGAGGTGCATGTTGATTTTCCCTAGGTTCATCTCTCTCATTCAAATGAATCCTCTCCATCATTCTTTCTACTATTCTAACTAAAGAATCAATTTCAACATCAGTAGAAGAAGTAGTGGGTTCCTATTTTATGGTTACTCTTCTTTCATTCCCTAGTCTAACACTCTTGGCTAAAATATTTTCGTCTACACTTTCTGCATACCTTTGCATCTCTTCTAATGTGGATGAATTTATTTCCCTAAGTTTGTAAGCCATGTCTGCCTCAAAACCATCTAGAAATTTGATTAAGGCTAAGCCTTGTGGTGTTTTAATATTAGCAAGGATTGCATTATACACACTGTTGAATCTAGTGCAATAGTCTTGTAGACTTTCCGCTGGTCTTATCCTAATTCTTTCGTATTCAGATAAAATATGGATAGGGTTTTTCTTAATTTCCCACCTATTAAGGAATGTTTGATGAAATTTAGAAAAATCATAGATACTAGTAGCATGTAATGCTTTAAACCATTTTCTCACCTCTCCTGTGAGACTTTGTGGAAACAACCTTAAATTTACACTCTCCTAATCTACATCCTGAAGGTCAAAACTTTCATTCATCCTATCTACATGTTGTTGGGTAGTGATAGGTCTAGTTCCATAAAACTATTGGATTCTCGTTTGATAATCTTGTGGCATGTTTTCCAAAGGATGTTGAAGGGAAAGGGGATCATATCTCGCTGCCATTATGGGGATATGAGGATGAATAATATGATGTGATTTCTAGGTGAAAGGTGGAGGTTGAATGAAAGGTAAAGGTTGAGTTAAAACTTGGGGATCTGGTGGAGATAAGGGCTGGACTATAGTTGAAGAATGGAAAGAAAAATGAGTCTGACACTAGAAAATTTGGTGCAATTTCCGACGGCCAAATCATCGCTATTCCGACACACAGTCGTCGCAAGAGCGACAGTTCGAGGTCGGGAAAAAAATGGTTTGTCATGTGGTCGCAATTCCAACGCATTTACAAAGTGTCGAACTACCAACACCTTTTTCGTCGCTTCTAAACACGCGTCGCTCTTCCGACATTTAACAAACCGGCGTTTGTAAAGTGTCACCATTCCGATGAAATTTGGTCCGACGTTTTTTGCGTTGCTCTTCGGCGTTTGTAAAGTGTAAGCCATTCCCGAAGCCGAAATGTTGTCGATGTTTTGAACGTCACTTTTCCGACGTCTTTATCATCCCTCTTCCAATGTGTCTAAACTATCACATTTCCGGCGATCTTTTATGCGTCGCTCTTCGAGCGTTCTAGAACTGTCGCAATATTAACGGACGTCACAAGACCGAAGAAAATGTAAATCATTAAAAACATCAGAAGAGTGACGCTTACAAGGCGTTGGTATACCGATGGCGGTTTCAATTTAAAAAAAAAAATGAAACTTTAAAATAGGACAGTAAATCTCCAATGTTTGTTATCACAATAAGAAATCAATGATCAGTGATCACGTCAAATTTTCCTCGTAGCGTGACGGGTCTAATAAATTTTATTGTAAAGGTTGCTGGCCAGTGACAAAGAGAAATTCCTCAGTCTCATTGCTCAGGACTCA
>CM076578.1:1383488330-1383498588 GCA_034641835.2 Pinus albicaulis | reverse complement strand
TTTGAAAACTCCATCATAAAAATATTCATGCTCAATTGCAATGGGTTTTCATATGGTTCTAATCTTTTTTCTAACATGGCCTTAAAAACATATGTTGGCACCTTGTATTGGATATATGGATGCGTGCCCACTTATAAAGTTTCCCCATAGTTTTGGTTCCACGATCTCTGGTGGTTTTGAAACCACATGTTTTCGAACCTGGTCTTAATTCGATCATTTGCTTTACCTCATAATATGAAGGCTTCTTGTTTTGAAAGATCGAGAATCAAAATATGTTACTCAAGCCACATTGATGGCCCTTTTAATATTGAGCCTTTCTGCCTTGTAGTTCTAGAGACTATTTGCATATGCATCAATGTTCCTGGCTACCAAAAGGTGCATGCATTTAAACATCACCTTTTAGGTTCAATTTGAAGTTCTCCATCCCTTATGGTCCCGCATAGACAGAAAGAGCAAAGGAGACTAGGGTTTTAATTCCATTTCCTTGCTCCATGTTGTACTCCTTGCAGCATAAATAATTTCACACCATGTAGCTTAGGATTCATAAATGTTGCTTCTCAAAGATGCACTCACATATTTGAAAACTCTGCCTTTGGCTTGCCACACCAACATGCGTGCTTTCACACTGCTACCTGGCACGAGAACGCCTCAAATGAGATGGTCATTGTCTAGAGAAAACTTCTGAGTCCACTTTTTTCACCGGGCTATACTAGACTCATCGAAGTGGCGAAATATGTTTCTTTGCATGCGCCCATCGACATTGAGATGGTATGATGCAAGATCTGGACATTTCCAATGGAGCGCTTTAAAGCATCTGGTGCGCACTAGTGAAGAAAGCTTTTTGCATCGGTGACATAGAAGGTTCTCTCCGATCAACATGTATCACACTATTCTCCTTTTAACAGTACTGGTCATTTGCTCCTCCTCCTCTCCTGTTCCGCAACTTTGGCCTTGTTATTGAGCTCAGTTTTATTTCCCTCGATGTCATGACAAGATGAGGGGTTTGTCACTCATGGGGTCGACCTGTGTGGAACATTACAACATCACATTTATTCTTCGATAATGATGGCCCCAGACAAAACATATAAAACTAACAAGTTTAAGAGAAGTATTCAAACAACATGCTTAATGACCTACAGCGGGAGGGCTTTTATTCGTTAATACACAAAAGGTTTCCATTCAAATGTATGCATGGGAATCTCATTACACATGGCGCGACTGCGGTAAGAATGTTCGAGCGTACGCTAGATGATCCTTCCCACATATGGCGTGATTGGCGGCAACAACGTCGATCATGATGGTGAGAGGGCGCATGAGGGGTTAGGGATGAGGTTCTTGGGATGTGTGTTAGCAGGCTCGGGTGAAAGAATTTAGCTTGCTCAGCGAGCGAGGAGAACAGAAATTTTAAATATGCACCCAAAGGGCTTTGGGTGGTGTTGTATTAGCTACAACGGAATCCCTACTGCCAAAATTTGGTCGAGTTTCTGCTCTTGAAGAGAAAAGCAGGATCTTCCAAAATATTGACGGCGTGCAACTTCTTGGCATACTAGCGCATGTGAGAATTTGAAGAGAGGACCATTTGAAGTCAAAGAAAGCCATCTTTAGAGCTTCTACAAAGGGAAAGAAGTACGAACGAGACGAAGGATCGGTATATCTCGGAAGAAAGATATAGAGGTAAATTTTGGCAAAGAAACTCCAACTTGGTACGAGGCGGTTCAAAGGTAAGCTTCCTTTCGAGATGTTTTTGCTTGTGGAAAGAGTGGGTCATTGTGCGCTGAGTGTCCTAAAGAAACACATGAAAAAGGAAGGAAGCAGCGAAGGAATAAAGAGTCGGTTTAGCACTAGAAAAAGTTACTATACTCATGAAGGCAGGTGATGGGTTATCGACGGTGAGGAAAGAATGTGAGACAGAGATCTTAGACTTCTCCTTGGCATTTGAAAACGAATCTAAAGAAGAAAAAGGACACCTTTATGGATGCTTTAGAGGATAATAGATTTTCTTGATGAATTCAATCAACTCGAGATATGCTTAGAAGAGCTTAAAATATGCTTAGAAAGAGAAATCAGAAATATCCATAGAAACTACCGAAAAATCAGCTTGAATAAAAGGAGGAGAAACACAATGAGAAATTAGAGTGTGAAATAGTAAGTCTAAGAAAATAAATTGAGAAAGTGAAGATTTTTGGATACTTAGATTTGCTAAAGGATATGAAACCTTAGATGAGATTATCAAAGGTACAACGTTCTCCTCTTATAAAGACGAGGTCTTGGATATATCGGAAGAAGTCTTCTCGAGGCCTCGGCTACGGAATTATCTAAAAAGCGAAGCTATCAAGCGGCATACTACATTCGCCACTCGACGAGGGAATAAAGAATCTTTACGGGTAAAGAAACACATGACCATCTCAAATTCAAAGAACACTATCGGGAGTACTTTTCAAAGAAACTCAATCAATGAGGTAGATTCAAATAGAAGATTTCGTGAGCAGAAACTTCTTCTTCAAATGGACAGATGTTTCTCATGTCACAATTTTGGACATAAAGGCTTTGCTCAATGTGTTGCATATAAAACTATTATGACAAGAGAAGCAAGAGAAAGAAAAGGATGGATATTGGAACAAAGAAGAACACCTATAGCAAATTTTCTCCTCTTTAAAATGAAGTTGAATGTGCTTATTGCATTACTTTTGGCACATGAAGAATGCTGAGATGCGAGCAAAATCCGGCCACAAAGAACGAATTTCCCTTCAAGCTCCAAAGGTAAGAAGAAGGAATTACGGGTTGAAAAGTGTGGCATAAGCTTTATTCGTAGAAGGTGAAAAAATCAATGGTACATTAATAGTGGATGCTCTAAACACATGACGGGTGACACTTTCTTGCATATAGTGCTCTAGAAAAGGAGAATAATGTTACATTTGGAAATGATACTCCTGCGGTAATTAAAGGTAAAGGGTCTGTCTTCCTAAAGGATAAGGTGAAAGCTAATGAAGTCATGTATGTGGATGGATTAAAGCATAACTTGTTAAGTGTAAGTCAAATGTGTGATCAAGGAACTGAAGTTGTATTTAGTTCAAAAGAATGTGTGGTACGTGATCTTGATACAGGTAAAGAAATTATAAAAGGAAAAAGAACTCCAAGAAACCTGTATGTATTGAAGAACTGCAAAGAACAATGTTACTTGAGTAAATCTTCATAAAACTGGCTATGGCATAGAAGGTTGGGGCATCTGAGCTTCTCTCAAATCAACAAATCAAGCAGACTTAAAGTTGTTCGTGATCTTCCCAATATTACTCTACTTGAAAGTATCATATGCAAATCTTGCCAATTCGGTAAGAAAACCGGAGTGCAATTTAATGCCAAGGAAGGATCATCGAGTAAGCCTATTGAACTCATTCATACTGACATATGTGGACTTGTGAGGAAAAATTCACCACGTGGTGAACAATACTATATCTTATTTATTGATGATTTCTCTAGAATGTGTTGGATTGGGTTGCTTAAACACAAAGATGAAGCATTTGAGAAATTTTAGATCTTCAAAGCACTAGTTGAGAATGAATTAGATCTAAAAATCAAGTGTCTCAGATCTGATCGAGGAGGAGAATATACATCCAATGAATTCCTTGAATTCTGTGAACAACATGGCATAAAAAGACAGTTCTCTGTAGTTGGCACTCCACAACAGAATGGCGTTGCAGAAAGAATGAACAGAACAGTTCAAAAAATGGCTAGAGCTATGCTTGATGATTCCGGAACACCTGACACATTTTGGGGAGAAGCAGCACATACAGCAGTAAACATTCTCAACAAAGCACATGTTCTTGTAAATAGTGATAAAACTCCATATGAACTCTGGTATGGTAATCCTCCCACTATAAAGCATTTTAGAATTTTTGGGAGCAAATGCTTTATCAAGAATAATGATGAAAAACTTGGCAAGTTTGAACCCAGAGCTGATGAGGGAATATTTCTTGGTTACTCCTCTAGGAGTAAGGCATATAAATGTTACAATAAAATACTTCGAAATATTGTTGAATGTATTGATGTTGTTATTGATGAGTCTACTACAGCCCCAAAAGAAGAAAAGAAAACAACAGATGAAGATGATGAGGACACATATCCTTCTACATAAAATAGTAATGATACAAATAGTACACCCAGTGAAGAACCTGAAGAAGAGCTGTCTGAAAAGGCTCCATCTAGATATGTTCAAAATAATCATCCAGAATCTCAAATTTTGGGAGAAAAGGAATCAGGTGTACAAACAAGAAGGACTCTTGTGGGATCTTCTAGCAATCTGGCATTTCTGTCCATTGTTGAACCTCACAGTGTCAGTCAAGCTAGCAAAGATGAATGTTGGATTCAAGCCATGAATGAAGAGCTTGATCAAATTGAAAAGAATCACACTTGGGAATTAATACCAAGACCTCATGACAAAAATTCCATTGGAACTAAATGGATATTCAAAAACAAGTTAAATGAGAATGGGGATGTTATAAGAAATAAAGCTAGACTTGTTTGCAAGGGGTATGCTCAACAAGAAGGTATAGACTTTGAAGAAACCTTTGCTCCTATAGCCAGACTTGAAGCCATAAGAATGTTTCTTGCTTTTTCAAGCTTCCAACAAATCAAAGTTTATCAAATGGATGTTAAATCTTCTTTTCTCAATGGTGATCTAGAAGAAGAAGTCTATATAGAACAACCAGAAGGATTCATATTGGGAAATGATGAAAAACTTGTTTGTAGACTTAAAAAGGCTCTATATGGTCTCAAACAAGCTCCAAGGGCATGGTACTATCGTCTTGACAAATATCTTCATCAACAAAGATTTTCAAAAGGGTCTGCTGATAGCAACTTATACACAAAAACTGAAAATGACAAACTATTTATTGTGGTTGTATATGTTGATGATATCATTTTTGGAAGTAATAAAGAGTCTATGAGTCAGAAATTTTCTTCTGATATGCAGCAAGAATTTGAAATGTCTTTTCTTGGGGAACTAACATTCTTTCTTGGCTTGCAAGTGCAACAAGCAACAGATGGCATATTCTTATCACAAGCAAAATACCTCAAGCAAATCCTGAAGAAGTATGGCATGGAATATTGCAAACCTGTAAGTACACCAATGATAACCGGATGTAATCTCAGTTCTAATGATGATTCCCCCATGGTGAATCAACCAGAATACAGATCTATGATAGGAAGTCTACTTTATCTCACTGGGACAAGACCAGACATTATGCATGCAGTTGGGATTGTTGGACGATTCCAAGCTAATCCAAAAGAGTCTCACCTTCAGGCTGTGAAAAGAATATTCAAATATCTACAAGGAACTTAAGACTTTGGACTATGGTATCCAAAGAATGTTGATCTTACTCTTCATGCTTACACTGATGCAGATTGGGCTGGAAATGTTGATGATCGGAAAAGCACTAGTGGTGGTGCATTCTATATGGGGCCCCGGTTAGTATCTTGGTTCAGCAAGAAGCAAAGCTCTATTTCCTTATCTACAACAGAAGAAGAATATGTGGCTACCGCATCATGTTGCACTCAACTTCTCTGGATGATGCAAACCTTACAAGACTTTCAAATCAAATGTTCACCTCCTATCTCCATTATGTGTGACAATACAAGTGCCATCAGTATCTCAAAGAATCCTGTTATGCATTCCAAGACCAAGCACATTCCCATCAAATATCACTTCTTACGTGAACAAGTGCTTGAACAAAAGGTAAAATTGGAGTATGTTCCCTCCAAAGAACAAGTTGCTGATATATTTACCAAACCTCTACCCAGGGAAGCATTCGAATATCTCAGACAGAAACTGGGAGTAGTCTCTGCCATGCAGAGGATCAGATCTACTTAAATACAGAAGAATAAATTGGTTGTGAGGTGTTGTTAGGCATCTCTAAATGTACAGGCTAAGGGGGAGCATTGGTCATATGAAAAGGATGCATTGTTGGCATTTCTACAGTCATGTTGGTAATATTATGTTTGAAGATGTAGCATGATCTCAGGGGGAGCACGGTAACTTCAGTACACATCAGATCTAACCTTGTTTTGCTCCGCCCTTTGCCCTTGATGTCAAAGGGGGAGAGTATCATGGTGTTTGAATAATGGTTATAATCAATTTATCTATCTGATGTGATGATCAAACACCATCATGGTTGCCATCAAGTCCAAAGGGGGAGATTGTTGGCAATATGATGCAGAGTGTTGTTCTTGATGGCAACCTACTTGATGAAGTTGTCCTTGATGGAAAATGACTTGTCCTATTTGTTAATGATGTAAATCTGATGTATCTACAGAGCAGTTCAGATGTAATATAGAAAAGCAAAGTTGCAGAGAACAAAGGTAAAGACAAGAGCAACACCTAAACTATCAATTGGAAAAATACACAGAGAATAGATTGTTGATGGGCCACAACCAAATATTGCAGAGGAGAATTAATTTTTGTTATGGGCGAAGTATTTTTTCAGAAGAAAATTGAATAAAACAACCAAAGACTTTAAATTTCTAAAAAGGGAGGACAAGTGGTCCCCATCACTTTAGCGCAAATCGCAAGATCGCAAGTTTTGTGTTTAAATGTCTTGTTGATGTGGATATTTGCGATATGCAATCATCGCGCCATCGCACGATCGCACCATTGCATATTACAAAGTGTTCCACCATATGTTTGATCGCCAATTTGCAATGCGATCCCATCGCAAATCGCAAATGTTAACTTTGCACACTTTTGTTTGATCGCGCCATTGCATATCGCACATCGCAAATGGCCAACTGCGATGTGGGCCCGGGGTCAAGGATTGAAGTCCGGGTTAAAAATTCATTGAAATTTGATTAAAAGTAATGTTACGAGGGCAGTGTAAAGTTTTAAAATAACCGAAAGGTTATATGAATATATATTACTGCTGAGTCAGCGGCACTAAGCGAAGGAAAGGAATCACGTGCGGAATAAATAGTGAAAGCGGTTTCCAGTTTTCATCGCACCGCTCTCGACGGGCAAGCGGTATTTTAATTTTGGGAGCGATTCCATAGACTATTCGACGTGTGGCATAGGCAAACCCCTAAAACCACCAATTAAAGTGTGCCATCGGACATTAATGTTCGACCAAAGAAGCCGAGCGATATTGTTGTGTGCCGTCGATCTGAAGGGAAGCCATCGGACGGTGATCGCTTGATGAGCGAGCGATCATGAAGAACACGAAGTTTACTTATGGTACTGTGCGTGTATTGGATTGGCTATTGACTATATTTGTGCGCCCGGGGTCAAAATTTTTTCATAAGATTATTTGTTTGAAAAGAATTGATGCGAAGGGCTAACCTTAATCCCAAAGTTAAGCCCAAAAGTATTAAATTAATTATTTAATTACCAAGATCAATAGAACAGTGTGAGTTACTCAAGATATGGAGACCCTGCTGGATTATCTATTTTAACCCCGTCCAGGAATACCATTAGTAATCCGTCCAGGAATACCATTAGTAATTCGTGGTTTTGACCCAAGGTTTTATTAAAATCGAAAACTATATAAGGTGATGAGAATCATGAAGAAGGGTGTGCGTGCGAAAGGGTCGATAATAAACGAATCTCTTCTAGAGATATATGTATGAATAAAATCTGATATATCTGAATCTATGGCGCACCTGTGAATATGATGATTGATCAAGATCTTTGAATCAGATGATGATTAATTCCTGGTTCAATCATGAAGAACATATAAGGGTTGTGAATGAATACTTCACTCTGAAGTATATCTATTTGGAATGGGTAACAGATTGCTAAATTAAGGATGCACCTCTGAAGAAAATAAATAAATCTGGTGGCCTGCAAGGTATGTTGTGTGGAAGCTATTGGATCCGGTTTGAATATTGATGAAACGTGGTCCGCAGTAGTGCTAAGGGTCAAAGCCTTCAGTGAGGGGGTTTTAGCTCCCTTCCAGGAGAGGCTGGTAAACGAGAGCAGGGGGTCGTAGCTCCCTTCCAGGAGAGGCTGGTAAACGAGAGAAGATTGTAGCCTTCTGCAGGTGGGTGCCTGCGTGCTGGTATAAGTCTGCACCAGCATATATTGTAAGACATTTTCTCTATAATAAATATTGAAGACTGAGATTACAGCAGCGGTGGTTTTCTCCCAAATTGGGTTTCCACCTTAAATCCTGGTGTTCAAGTGTGTTTATTATGTGTGATGATTTATTCTGTTATTTTTGTTCATGCTTAATGCTTATCTGATGCACTGCTCTAAGTAAAGACATAATAAGATTATTTCCGGGACATACATGTTGAATACGGTACGCAACATATATGGTTTTTAAGAGAAAAGAAAGAAAAATTGTTCGAAAATTTAAATATCGATTCACTCCCCCTCTCGGACATTTCTCCAACAAGTTGTCTTCAATTTCAACTCATTCAATGATTTATCAAACAAAGAAAGCACTCATCGAAAATAAATTATTTTGTGTAGCATTCAACTCGGTGCCATTAACTGGAAATACACTATATTAAGCTAAGATATTTCTATTAATTGTAGTGCGGAAAATTATGAAGTCTAGAAGAGAAATAGTGGTTTCATTACGTACTAACATACCATTAGTGGTTTCTTGACTCAGAGACAAGAATTCAGTGGTTTTTCACCAAAGAAAGAATTAGTAGCTTATCAATGTCAAAAAATGCAAACGGTAGCTGTTTCATTTGCATGGGTGGTTTATTAGTAAGAGGCAAGAACCTATGGTTTTTTTAGTTGTAGTGTAGAACTAATGGTTTATCAGTATCAAAAAGCACCCATAATTTTTTCAAACCAATCTCTAGGTGCTCATATGAATCACATTGGCTTGACCATCATGACAATATTTCATAGTTCGATTCTTTTCAAGCAACCTTTCCAAATATTAGCATACTTTCATGGGTTGCAATATTCGGAAAGTAATGCCTTATCATAAATATCTTCACACTAATGCACAATAATATCATACTACTTAAGCATGAGTAATCAGTATGCGATTAGTATATTAACAACAAGTGAAAATATTTTTAGTTGGTAGCCTCATCATGTTGACCTTTCGAGCATACCATTCACACAATCTTATATTCTCGTACATTGACCACTCATTGTACATAGTGATGGTTATCATATCGACTTGTTAAGAGTAGCATCATTATATGTTCACTCACCATCGATATATTCATGAAATGTAGGGAATATTTTTCCAAGTAGTATCTAGGTTCAAAATATTCATTTTCATAGTTGTCATGTCATTGTCTACTTCTTCATTTTGATCTAGTTAAGTCTCTTGGCCGAAGTACATTATCATCTTCTTGAATCTCATTTCAATTTATCTCAATGCCACAAGTCATGGTCTTGAAATCTTGATTTGGTCTCAACTCTTTCTCCTCCGAGCCTTCTAGTTTTATTTTCTCATACTCACTAAAGAATATCAAGACCCAAAAAAAAGGAAAGAGAAGCATGAAACAAAAAAATACCATAATAGTAACACATACAACAAGATGAAAAAGCATAGCATGCTTAGAATCAATCTAAAACATAAAACATCCAATTAATAGTAACGAAATCAGCAGAGCTACACAACACATCAAATATCCAAAACTCACTTCAACAAGAATATTAAGCACATTATCTACAAAATCTTAGAGAATGTATGTCCTAAACGAAATGTAGAAACTCTCAAGGTTCCAAGAATATTACAAAAGTAGTTCAAGATAAATATTTCAAGTATTTTAGGAAAGCTTAGAGGGGGGAAGTCACCTCATCTCTTCTACTGCTTTACAGATTAGTTACGATTTCAAATCATCGGAATATGCATGAGATTTTCTCTCTCTTTGTCACACATACACAACTATTAGTCACATAATGCATAAACACATTAACTCATTACATTGTTTTATCAATTGTATGTGCATGGCACGATCTATTGCTTGTCATGCCACTTACTAAGAATGTTGATATCGATATTGTTTATATATCTAAAGCTCCGTGTTAGTTACATAATAATAAATCGGCATGTAACATTTTATAGTCTTTTCCATATTGCTGAAGTTCAAAAGAAACAAAAAAATGAATAAATCATGAAGAGATAAAATTTATCTTCAAATGTTGAGCATCTCCTAGATATAGAAAAGTTGTCAACTGCATTTCGGTGAATACTATCATTTGCAGTTGTCATAGTGAATCAACAATATCCATCTTTAGCATGTAGGCATAAAAGTACCTTTAGAACCCATTGTCACTAAATAATAGTAGTTCCAT